>OY776298.1:8740725-8911971 GCA_963675345.1 Trididemnum clinides
TAAAGTGCTATTTATTGGCAGGGATTAAAACCAAGCCAGCCCTTTGCAATAGAAATATCACCTCAATAAAACACAGCACCAGCGCGCGAAGAAATCTTGGTTGCAATATTTAACCCACAGTACCACCTCAAAGCACAAAAAATGTACCGCGGTACTAATGCATTATTAAAAAGGATTGTTGGAACAGTTACCGGTACAAAAAAAGAGTACCCTATACTGCGTATCTGTAATTGCCAGTGCGGTCGAGATCACCAGAGAGCATGCAGAATAGCGCAAGCTTAATCAGATTTATAGCACACTGCTAAAAAGAATGGGGTGAGTTTAGTAGCACGCGCTATGTTGATTATTTACTTGCCGACTGTGTCTCTTCATTTTCGGCAAAAACTTTACATATAAAATTTTTTTAGAGAAACATGTTCAGCAAAAATGTTTTCGCACTGGTTGCAGTCGTAAATACATCTTAAGCGATGACTTTTTAAAATATGACGAAGACAAACTTGATACATGCATATCACAAGAATGGTTTTGTGTCGTAGAAACTATGCGCGACTACAATATGGAGAAACTAAGCCTTATTTTAGCAGCCTGCGCCTTCATATGCAAGAGAAATTTCAAGATATTTTTTCTAAATTATTGGTATTTTGCTTATCGCTGAAGATGCATACGTCATGGCTCTCAGCTTTGTTAGAACGAGTAGTTTTAAGCAAGCTTGGGTTTCTGCTTCTTCGCAATGTAACCATATTGTAATACTTCACATTGTTGTAACTAATTTTATAATAAGAGTTTATTTGGTGACCATCCTGATAACTAATCTGGTTATCCACAACAAAGCAGAATGGATTGGAAGTTTAAAATGATCCATAATTGGTAGTTTAGCCTTGATTTAAAGGGAGGTTTTGTTTCTTTTCATGGTGACTTTAACAGCATTTCGATTATATCACGTTTACCGACCACCGTCAACCATGACTGCATCTAGTTGGCCTTGGAAAGTTTGTATTTTTATGTCTTGGCTTGTGGCAGTATTTGTGGGTGTTTTCCGACTTTGGAAAATTCAGATTATTTTATTCAATGTCATATAAAGCAAAATCCGCTTGATTATAATTTAGCGGCGTCTGAAATCTCAATCAAAAATCATATCATTACTCTGATTGGTCTTGATCGTTGAAACTAAACTAATTATGAGTTAGAGCAATCTGTTGAATATGTAAACAAATATTTTCCGCAATATGCTTCTTGATACGAGTATGAGCGTTCTTTGTTAGCAAGTTTTTCTGATCAAGATTCTAAAATCCAACGAAACGCAATAAGACTGATTAAGATTTTAAAATCCAACGAAACGCAATAAAACTTGTGGATAATTTTTTTCTCGGTGATTTTCAAAATGGACAGATATCACAGTCACAATGAATTATAAATGCCAAGATTTTTTAATGGACCCGTGATTTCTGGTTGGGATTTTACTATTAACTTACTTACACTGAACTTGATTTGTTGTGCTTTTACTGAACTCTGAATTTTTAACTTCGTCGACGTAGTAATCGCGAATTAATCAAATTTGATTTTTTTACTGTATTTTGTAAATATCAGCAAAGCTGTAACTAGCAAGTGCTTTTTTTAAAGAGCAAAATTTCCCAGAAGTTTTTGCCAATCAATTAAAAAAAGAAAATTCGACCAAATTTTAACATTGTTGAACTACCATTTTTAGTTTTTGTGAAAGCGGTTTTCAGTATAAAGTTTATGAAATTGCTTTGGCGGTAACTTTTAATAGATGTAAATTCTCTTAATGACAGAAGACTTACAAAAATGTTCCAATTTATAAAATATTCAAAAAATCATGACCATTGTTGTGGTCGCACCGAAGTGCAAAAAAATGTTTGCTACAGTATGTTACTACAAAGCAGCTAACTATGAGCACTGAAGTTGAGGAAATACGTATGTGGGCCACAAGGCCTATGTTTTAATTTCAATTCTAAAAATTTAATTGCTGTTTATATTCTTATACTAACTAGTCCTTGGAAAATACAGGCGTGCCCCAGACCACTCACATTTAATTACACCACTGAATACACAATGTGTTTTAGAATATGTAATAAGTATTGCGTTGTATGTAATTGAAAATAAATTTTGTAAGAGTATATCCACTTACTGCACCTTTTATTCTCAAGCATTGATAACCGATATGCTAATTGAGACTGAAATTGAAATCAAAGCAAAACGCTTTGTCAAGGCTGGTTGATACGAAGATTTGGACTTGAGTGTGGATGATAAAATGAAATCGAAAAATTTTTTAAAATGACATGGAGTGCCTACTCGCAATAATTTTGGTGTAGAAAGTTTAATTTTTCTGTATTCTATTGTTTTTCCAAATCATAAATCCTATTACCAAGGCACGAGCATTTTTTAAATTTGTTTTGAAATTAATTGAATGCAGTGACCACCATTCTCAGATTGATTTTACATAAAATGTTGTATGCCAGTGGTTCTCAAACTTTTGAAAAAATTTTACTTTGCGGTCCCCTTTCAATTTTTTCAACCACTCTAGGTCCCACGTAAACTTAAACATAAATTCTGGCTCAGTTGTAACGACATTTATCATAAAATACTATGTGTATTAGGCAAACAGCTATTTATTCTGAAAAGAAAAAAGTAAATATCTGTCAACAATTTTACAAGCACAGTTTAATGGGGTGGGTGCCCTTGCTTGTCTTCCAGCAATTCCTCTATGTTGGGCAGTGTGTTGGCTAGGGCAACTCTCATGTCATGGGTCACATCCATCCTGTTTCGAGATTTTGTTTTGATAGTAACGAGAGTGGAAAACGCTTTTTCGCATTCGTAGGTGGTAGCAAATGGAATCAACGATTTTAGAGCCATCTTTGCGACAGCAGAGTATGGCTCTGCCATTTGAATCCAAAAATCACTGCAACACATTTCACGAAAAACAAATTTTGCATCCCCATCATTTACCAAATCAATAAATTGCTCCTGAACCAAGTTGTCCTCTGAAGGCAGATTGCTAACGGAGAGTACAAATGGGTTGCTGATGAAGCGGTAATATTTTTCAAATTCCAGTAGATCGGGAAAGTATAGCGATATTTCTTCTCTAAGAATTGAAACATGGCGCTTCATCACTTCAAGGATATCTTCATCCACGTGAAGTGCGTTTTCATCAAGAAATGTATTTAACGGTGGAAATGGGGCAAAGTTCTTGTTATCCAGTTTTGAATTCCATAATGCAAACTTCATTTCAAAAGCAGTCAATTTTTCATGACAATGGAGAACGGTGATTTTCCTTCCTTGTAAGGCCAGGTTGAGAGAACTCACGTATTCGAAGATGTCTACCAAAAACGACAGGCATGTCAGAAAGCGGTTGTCCGTGAATTTTTCGGACATTACTTGTTTAGCTGTAGCTTCATGCAGAAATTCGTGTATTTCTTTTCGTAGAACAAAAACTCTTTTCCATGCGAGTACAATAAAAGAGTTTCAAATTCGGAATCACTTTCTTTGCATAAATCACGAAACAGGCGTGAGTTGAGTGCGTTTGCTTTAATGAAATTTACTGCCTTAATCACATCGTTCAGAACACTTTTCAACTCCTTAGGCATTGTTTTTACCATAAGTGCTTGACGATGAATAGTGCAGTGCGTACGAATCACATCTGGGCACTTTTCCTTTACCAAGGTCTGAAAACCGGAACGGCAGCCAATCATCGCTGGAGCACCGTCGGTGCAGACCCCAATAACATGCTCCCACTTGATAGCATGCGCCTCAAAAAATCTGTCCACTTCGTCAAATATTTCCCTTGCGGTTGTTTTAGTGCTTAGGGTTTCGCAAAAAAAGAATTCGTCTTCCAGATGCTGATTATAAACATAACGTACAAAGACGCAAAGTTGGGCTAAGTTAGCTACCTCCGTAGTTTCATCAATCTGGATCGCGAAATAGTTAAAAATTGAATTCTAAATCTTCGAGACTACCTGTGACAGAATGTTGTCAGACAGCTCAGTTATTCGCCTTCTGACAGTATGATTTGACAAAGATACGTTTTTAGCTTCTGAAGCTCAGAACTTCCCAGCACATTTGATATGATGTCTCGGCAGCAAGGCAATATTAACTCTTCTCCAATGTTGTGGAGTTTTTTGGAGGCAGCTATTTTTCGTGAAACCTCATAGGAGGCTTTCAGGCCACTCTTAGTGTCTTTCCAAAACATTCCTGATTGATCCAGCCTGGACTTAATCAACGTTTCAGCTTTTCGTTTGAAGAAATTTAAATCCTTGTTTGATGAATCAGGATGATGCGTTTCTAAATGTCTTTTTAGTTTGCTGGGTTTAAGTGAAGTAGATGCCAACACTGTGCAGCATAAAACACACTGCGGTTTCTCTTCTCCGTCACATTTTATCGCTGTAAAACCAAATTTTAAATACGAATCGTCATATCTCATTTTCTTTTTTTGGATGCATGGTGAAAGCAAATTTTCAACAGTAGCTTAGCCAATTTTTGAAGTATAAAGTTCTGAAACTCAAAAATTATAATTATAACTGCAAGCTAGTCTGCACTAAAGCTAAGACCTCGACAAACACTTTTTAGGAAAAAGCTGGCTATACGCTTTTATATGTCCGCGTTAAATTTGGTTTGTCTTAAAACTTAATTTAAGTAGCTACTTTTCATCCAAACACGCATCCTTGCTCTAATTTGTACTCAACTTCTTCTTTCTTATGAATATTCAAGACTTATATTTTTTAAACAGCATGATTGAGAAAAAGAACTATTACGTAATAATTGACTCTCAGTCGTACAATGCTCCATTGTGTATTGATAAGACCTCTAATAACGGATTCATTCAGCAGTGAGCTGCATCGATTATAAATCCAGCTAAATTTCTCACCTTGATTCATGCTGCCACTTTATATACGGCGCATCAGAGACCCTCGCGGTCCCCCTGAAATTGCGTCGCGGACCCCTAAGGGAACGCTGTCCCCAGTTTGAGAACCACTGTTGTATGCTTTTGATTTACATGTAAAGGTTTTCATAAGCTGTCCATATTTTTATTGCACTTCTTTTACAACTTTTGTTTCAACAATTTTTTAACATTGTATTGCTTGAAACTTTTCTAGTCCCACATATAGTTAATGCGTGCACTGTAGGACTTTGCAAGGGGTGTTTTGTTTCCTTATGGCGCAGCTGTAATGTATTCCCTGGTTTGTGATGGCGGTTCTCTGCTATGTGCACTTTGGGGTCGTTTTAATATTAACGTCATGAAAAACCATGTTCCCCATTACGCTTGACCATCATACTAGTATTACAAAATAGTCATGGAAACATGATGTTTAAGAGCAATCAGAATAAAGACTTTTGTTTTATTATACACACTCTTGTATTTGGCAATTATTTTGATGAAATGAAACAAATTAAGCATTCATGCAATTAGGTTAGAACTTTACATTTATAGAAACAGGCGTTTACGCCACTCAAAGAAAGGTTAAACAAAGCATGAAAGCGATTTTAAAATATTTTTTACCATTCCTCTAAAACTTTGAATTCATGTCCTCACTAAAGATTATTAATGGACGCAGCCAAATATCTAAAAAAAAACATGTAGCGCCAACTCCTAGCACTTTTGGTATAGAACGGTGGTTCCCAAACTTTTTCAAGTCACGACCCACTTTTTAAAACAAAGTTTTACTTGTGCTTTTAAGTACTTGAAAAAACGTGCAATCATAGCAAAACAGATACTCAAAATGCTGATTTGATTTTAAATTACAGTACAATAACATGACTATGGGATCGAAAAAACTTTCAAGTAGATTCAATCAATAATACGATATGAGTGAAGGATGTGACAATTATTTGAGTATTTGAAAGCAAATTAATTATTTGAGATAAAGTTTGTATTAAAGTAATTTTTTAATGTCTTTCGCGACCCACTGAAATTCTGTTCACGACCTACTAGTGGGTTACTACCCACAGTTTGATGACCCCTGGTAAAAAAGATTGGTTTGCTGTATTCTAACCATTCCTCGAAGTTAGAAATGCTGGATCTAAAGCACGATATTTTTTCAAGTTAGTTTAACAAGGTCTGGATGCGCTGGCCACAATTCTGTGGACGGTATTTCATTAAAAAATTGTACAGTGCTTTTGTATTACAGATACACGTTTTCATAACAAGTCCGTTATTTTAAAGGCAATTTTTATGCAATACTTTTTCAATTCTTCAATGGACAGCTGATGGCATATGTATTTAACGCATAGGCATCATTACTTGTAAAATGGTTTTTGCTTGTGCCACGAAGTTTCGCAAAATATCACCGTGTAAATACATTAAAACATTGATAGTGCATTAGGCTGATTTTGTGTTATTATCCCGGTGTCTTGCTGCAATGCTCTCCAAGTTAATGATGGCCATCCTCAGCAGAGTGCGTTCATTAGGCCGCTTATATTAATTTCATAAAGTATGCATGCTTCCGATTTCGCTCGATTGTAATACTAAAAATATTGCGCACTAGTGGAAGCATCATGTTCAAACCCCATTAAAATCATGTTTGGTGTTTTATTTTGTTGAAACGAATGCTTGCACGAAGGAGCAATGACGCCGTGTTTAGCCATAACAAAAAAGCATGCTTCCGATTACGCTGGAACTTCACGTTTGAAGAAACATGCGTGTACACCACACAAAGAAACGCTTACTGAATGCTACTGCGTTTCAATGGTTTGTGTTTCAGCTCAGTTCAGCCATGGAAGCTGCTTTCACATAGCTTCGATATCTGCAGTAATGATAAGTTACCACTGGGACACTTGGTGCTTCTCAACTGAAGCTTTCAGGTAATAAAGTTGTTTTTTCAGACTTTTAAAATTTAAAGTGCTTCGTGAGAATTTTCACCGAATCATGGGTAGTATTGTAAGAACCAAACGTAGGCTTTTGTTTATTTAAAACTCAGCAACACAATAACAAATTACATCTGTAAAAAAACAAAAATCCTGACATATGAGCTGTTAATGCAAAACTACTGTTACAATGCATGAAACACAGCACAACAAGTGCATAGCTACTAATGCGTTGGATCAGCGAACTGCTTAAAGTTGATTGTGCAGTTCAATGCAATGATTCAGAGCACATAGTTTAAAGCACAGAAGCACGCGGCGCCTAACAATTGATTGCAGGTCATGTCAGGTAGCGTTCGAAATAACAGCTGCACGTTTCCGCAATACACTATAACTTTTGTAGATCTTACTCAACACCTCCTCTATCAATTAACGACTACTCTTCACTGTTCTAATCAGCAGTGTTATCATGCAATAAGATTTTTCAATATAAATACACCGGCAGTTGGTGCTGTAAAACTTTACCAGATGTAACCAAAAAAGCATTTTACTAATCTACCAACTAGTGAGTTTTCAAAATAAATTTTAAATTTTTGCCATACGTTATTTGGGGAGGTTCATTTGTAAGCTGTGTAATCTGCCCGTAGCGCCTGAGCTGTGACTCGCAGAACAACCAATGTAATGTTGTTTTTAAGCATCAGCTTTTTTTTGAAAAATTTGGTAATAACTACACCCAAAAATCAAAAATGAAATATTGCACTTTTCAGTTATTGTTTTGGTTTTATGTAAGTTAGAAGCTAAACGAGTAATGAAGTCTTGCTGGCGACAGAGCAAAGCGTGTGGAATGTTGTATTGCCATCTTACGGGATATAGAAGAAAACAACTTCTTACCACGTTTGGTTTTTAGAGATGAAGCAACATTTATGACAGCGGCAAAGTTTACCGTCACAATGTCCGAATATGGGTTCTCAAAACACCACAAGAGATTTTAAAACATCACCGAGATCCCCCGAAGGTAAACGTGCTTTGTGCTGTTTTCGTAAGAAAAGTTTATGGACCATTCATTTTCGAGAAAAATGTAATTTTAGAACAAACTGGTCTTGAAATACTTTTTTCCCGAATCAATGAAGATTTTGAAAATTTCATATTTCAACAAAATGCAGCACCACCGCATCGGCGTCGTAATGTTTTTCTTATGGGGTTACATCAAAGATATGGTTTTTGTATCACCATTAGCAACTAGTATGGATGACCTCAAAAGCAGAATCACTGCAGCAATGAATTTATTGGACAAGTTATTTTCTCAAACGCAGAAGCCTCCAACATACTTCAGATATGTTGACAACACGTTTGCCATTTTCCCTCACGAAACAGAAGCAGATTAATTCTTGACCAAACTAAACTGCCTTTATCCATCCCTCAGATTCACATTTGAAAAAGAGAAAGGAAAATGTCTACCGTTTCTTGATGTTTACGTCGAAAGAACAGATATTGGCTTCGAAACCAGTGTATACCGGAAACCCATTTTCACCGGCCAGTATTTACGTTGGAAGTCCTTTAGTCCTCTCAAACGTAAAATAAATCTAATATCTACATTGGTGCATCGAGCTCCAATGATTTGCACCAAGCGTAAACTCAATGGAAAAATAGAACGGATCAAGAAAATATTACTGGACAACGGCTATCCTAAAAACGTCTCAACACTCAGATCATCAAGAAAATCGCTCAGTTCTCCTCCGTTAAGCGATTTGGCCGAAAAACTTCCCGGTGTACTTGCGGGTCCCTTGGATTGATAAGCCTTCTACAAACTTGGAAAAAGAAGTCAAAACCGCCGGGAAAAGTTGCTATGGTTCATTACGTCAAAGCGCATGCTGCCTGTGGCCCACAAGGATGTTCTACCTACCACTCCAAAAAGTTCAGTCATATATAAATATAAGTGCAACTGTGATAGCCGGTACGTAGGGCGAACATCCCAACGGCTACAGGATCGCATCAAGCAACATGTTCTGCAATGGTTGAGATAGCTATTGGCCCGTCCACGCCGATCTCAACCACACAGATCGTGCAAACGAACCGACACCAAACCGGATTGTGAGTCTGCCATTGGTCAACATCTTTTAGAAAATGATTAATGTGCATTAAATTATGATAACAAGCGGTTTTTAATCCTCGCCACAGCACGCAGCTCTTTCTACCTTGATCTCTTAGAGGCTGTTTACATCAGGACCAAGCACCCGGCTTTATGCAGACAGAAAGAGTTTGTTTGCGCTCTCAAACTCTTTGGATAATCGCGGAATTTGGCCTTATAGAGCGCTTTCTCTACTTTCGCAATTGCGAAATCTGTCTTTGGCGCGCTTTACAATACTAGCGCTATCATTGGCTCGTCGTGATTGCCAGACGTTCAAATTAACCACAAAAAACACTTACTCACTCTGATCTTCCCTTTTGACACGATATTGCCACTGATGAGGGAGTCACGAAAAGCTTATGGCTCAACAAGCTTTATTCAAAGCTGTATTAAAATTCTGCACCACCAACAAGATTTTTTATATACCTTTGTTTGTTGCTAAAATGCATTCTGCAACCACGTAACAAAGACAAAATCTTTTGATTTTGTGTAGTTTTAGTAAAAGTTGTGATTTATGTTTACAAAAGATGTCCGCGAGCTATACAACATCTTTGAGGGGAACCATACCATCAAAGTCCGTTGACGTAGAGCAGTGGTTCCCAACCTTTTTTCTGTCGCGGCGCATTTTAGAAAAAAACGAAAATTATTTGGCACACCTCGAATATTTTGAATACAAAATTTATTCAAATTGACCGTTTTTTACATATCACAACAAAAAATTAAGGCAAGAACCGTAATGTAGCTTGTTTCCAGGAAATTCACTGTACTTACGTCTTTATGACAGAATTGGAACAATTCTGTCAGTGAGAAACTTGTGCTTGATGTTTCTTAGCAACCATTTCAATGTCAGGACGTATTTCAGAGAGACAAACCCTCATTTCTTCTTCAATGCAACAAAGCCGCTCTCGTTTTTTGGACTTCATATTGTGGAGTGTTGAAAATCCGAGCTCACATAGATATGATGTCGAAAACTGCATCAGAATGGTCAAAGCCTTTTTAGCTAATGAAGGGTATTCTTCTTTGACAGCAATCCAAAATGTATCTATTGGTACCCCAGCATGTTTGATTTTAAGTCCACGATCACTGGAAACACATGCCAACTCCTCCTCTTCACATAATAAAAGACCAGTGCTAGATAAATTCTCTATAAAAGGATTTCGAACCCAGTCATACTCATCGGTTTTCAGTGATGGGAAATAAAAGTTAATTTTTTCTTCCAGAGTTGTTAAGTGTTGAAATATGATGGGGCTAATTTTCTTTATGCAGCTTTGTCGTACTAAAGGGAACATCTCAAGGTTACCATCTTTAGCTCTGTTTTTCCAAATTGCAACTTTCTTTTTAAATGCAATTAGCTTATCTGATGAAGTCAGAATGTTTTCTTCTCTGCCTCGCATGCTTGTGTTGAGGCCATTGAGATGTGCAAATATTTCTGCCAAATATTCTAGCCTTGAAAGCCAGAATTCACATTCAAGATATTTACAGAAGTGTTAATGTTCTTCTGTTTTGAAAAATGCATGAAGTTCCTTGTGCAGTTCATATACACGCCATAGCACCTTTCCTCTTGAGAGCCACCTCGCTTCAGTGCAGAATCAAACGTTTGTGCCGAGAGTCCATATCAATACAAATTTTCTCAAAAAAACGAGACTTCTTCGGCCTCATTTTGATGAAATTGACGATTTGAACATCTTGTTTTAAAACTTGACTTAAGTCATCTGGTATTGTTTTTGAAACAAGTACTTCCTATGGAGGAAGCAGTGGGTTTGTACAACATTAGGATTTTCTTTTTGTAAGAGTGATACAAAACCTTTAATACTGCCAACCAAACATGGCGCCCCATCAGTACATATTCCAATGCACGACTTCCATGATAAATTCCATTTTTCAAGGTAAGCAGATAATATGTCAAAAACGTCTTGGCCTCTTGTAGTGAGTGACATTTCCTTGCAGCACAAAAATTGATTTATTTTTTGATTTCCATCAACGAAACGAATAAACGCAAGTAACTGTGGTTTGCCGCTGATGTCGGTTGATTCGTCAACTTGTAAAGCAAATTCAACGGTGCTTTGAAGTTTAGTCTGTACAGTTTCCTTGATATTAGCAGACAAATCCACAATACGTCTTTGGATTGTATTATTTGACAAGGGAGTCTTGCATATTTCTTGTTCGGCTTTGTCACCCAGAATTCTTTTTACTATCTTTCTGCAAGCGTGATAGATGATCAACTCAGCCAAAGCATGTGATCTTGTTTGCTGCGCGATCATTTCGGCGACATCATAGGAAGCAGCTTGTGCCTTTTCAGAAACAGTTAACAATTTTTGAAAAACGGTTTTTTGTTTGGATTGTTACTCTAGTAGTCTCCGAAAATAGTTCAGATTTTTATCTTGAAGCTGCGAGTGTTTGGTTACAAAATGTCTACTTAACTTGCTGGGCACCATACTTTCGTTTAACATTTTTTCGCCACAAATGACACACAGTGGGAAAGGTTGATCTTCACTACCAGCCCAGTGAAATCCATATTTCAAATAATCATGGCAGTATTGACGTTTTGGTCGAGCTTTTGGTGCTTTATCACAGGGCTTTGCTGCCTTGGAACGTTTACTTTCTGATTCATTATCATCACTTTGTTTCCTCTTGATAAATTTATCCATTTTATTGGGTAACTTAAAGCGCGACAAGTATAATATCTTGACCGAGTGCAAACAATTTAGTTTAGTATCGTACGGTAGTATTTAGGGCACAGTCGACTGGCTTAGATGTGTGTCAGTGTTTGTATATGTCACAATCGCTATTTGTTTCATGCATTATTTTGCACAATGCAGCCACACAACGAACCTTATTCAAGCGTAAATAAACTTGAATGATACATTCACCAACCAAAAACAACTCAGTTACTATCAACAATATCGTTAGTGTGCCGTACTGACTAACGTCCGCGGCGTGGAATTTTTTAAAGCGTACTTGATTGATTTTAACTTCAATATTTTTTGCGGCGCACTGGTGTACCGCGGCGCATAGGTTGGGAACCACTGACGTAGAGCTTCACCACTTTCAAAATTTTACACTTAAACTGATTTTATGATGTGATAAAAGTGGATTTTGATTTGAAGTTTTAATTACAGATGTAAAAATGAGTTTTGAGGAAAATAAAATTGCATAGCACGCTGAACCAAAAGCTTTACAAATAAGCTAAAAATTGTAATGATTTGCTATTAGGTTACTATATCAAGATAGTCAATAATTGGATGCACCTCCAGATTTGCAAGATTTGCAAATTGTTGAAGGCTAAATGTATTCAGTAGAGCAGTAGACAGTTCTAACTATACCCATGTTCAACTAAACTGCTTTTGTTCTCCTGTTCTCTTGCGTTGCTATGACGTCATAATGCGCAGGGTCGCACGACACTGGATCTCGGTTGTGTGGAATTGCAACAGCTTTGTTTTGAACCACTATCAGTGCTGTCAGTTACAAGAAAAATTAAAAACTCCAAAATTTTTTGTAAAATTGTCAAAAAAATAAAAAATCCATAATAATTTTTCCAGAACTGCAAGTGGTACCATCAACATAATATTGAACAAATTGCATGCTTCGCCATAAAAGATCAACATTTGACAAAACCAAATATTTTGAAAAGGTTATTGTAACGTGGCATGTCGAAAGATATTCCAATGTCGCAGCTTTACTTGTCCATTAATTTAGACATGTCAAAGGATAAACAGGTAAGCTTCAAAATATGATTCACAGAAAATATTAAGAAAGCTAACAGTGAGCCAAATAAACTTTGTTGAACAGTAAGACTGAATGCTATTATGATAGAGCACTACAAGTATCAAGAGAATAGCATAAAACCATTGTAGTATGCGTGAAGTAACGTAGCCGGGATGAGTGGGAAGAGAGACGACGTTCTGAAGTTTTGAACTGGTAATTGTTTATTATTGATATATGAGATGTCATCATGTCAATTCAGTTACAGTTTTGAAAAATCAAATTAAAAAATCAAAAATAACTTCGCACTGGGTAAGTAGTCTACGCTTGCGATGGATTAATCGCAACGTTATCGTGACGTTATCATGGAAAAACTTATAAATACAAAATCGTGAAGCGAAAAACTCATGCTAGAAATAATAGCGCGGACTTGAATCAAAACCAGCAATTAACTAATGATAGAATATAAATCAGAGCAGATAATGGGAACGCCACAACACTGCTCTGATGATGTTGGCCGTTCTCACCGACGAAAGGTAAACCTGAACAAAGAGCAACATAGAAGGAATTTGTCCAGTAATTGCTACTCACCGGTGGAACAAAGGCTAGAATTAAATCTTATTTTATGCCTGGTGAACAACTTTATCAAGCATTCTAAGGTTTTTTTAAACATTTGTCCATATTTAATACGAACAAGTGGTACCTAAGTAATATTTGAACACTTACAAATTTTTATGTTCAGCTGCGTTCACACAAAGCGGAGTTCGTAATCATGAAAAAAACTTCTTGCTCGTACGAACACATTATCTAGTCTTGAAACGAGGAACGATAACCAGATATTTAGAGCTGGTTTTGGATGAGGTTTTGCTATCTTGTACCGAGTGAACACCATCAGTTACAAACTGACATTTGGTAATAAGAACGCTGCTTGTTTTCGAAACTGAACTGCAATCACAAAACAATTTTCTTGATCATTGGCTAGGATTAGGCCTCCAATGGACGTATGAAGCAATAGGCGTTTGGAGGAATGGGCATATAGGGCGAAGAACATAAAAGACAATAGGCTAAGGGCAATAGACATTTGGAGCAATGACATATGGGGCAATGGACGTTTGGGGTAATGGTGATATGGAGCAATGAGTGTATGGGGCACTAGGGATATAGGGCAATGGGCGTATGAGGCAGTGGGCATATGGGGCAATGGACATATGGGGCAATTGACATATGGACTATGTATATATGTGGCATGTGGGTGTATGGGGCATATGGATGCGTGGAGGAATTGGGTGTGTGAGCCCACGGATGTAAAGGAGTGAACATGGCAATTGGAAAATAAAAATGGCCCATGCATCCATTGCCCCAAGAGCACATATTTACATATGCCCATTTTTTCAAACACCAATAGCCTCTTAGCTCCATACGCCCATTGCTCTTATGCCCTTGCTCCATCCGGATCATGGACCAATCGCCACGTACTAAAATGTTGCGTTGCAACTTGTTCCAAAGTCTCGAAATCTCTGATTTCGAAGCTTTCAAAACTTGAATTTTGAGATGAGACTTCGAAAATTCATAGCGTTGGCACATGGCAAAAGTTTCGTTCCTGGTAGCGCAGACTGGCCAATATAATAGCATATTTTTTTTTATGTTTCAACACAAAAGTTTTCGAGACGAGTTCTTAAACCTGACTCGAAACCTGTGTATGAACGCCAGCCTAATTAATCCCTTTAGCTTCTCACTGCAACATGTCTAATGATAGTCAGTATGCATTGAACTCTATTTAAAGGCTAAACATTTTACCGGATTAAAGAATTTTTGTATAATAAGATTCGTAGTGACTGTTAAAAAGCCGAACACTGAGACAAATATCAATTTTATTGAAAATCATTACAGATGAATCACACAAAAATAAAAGTGTTATCAGGTAAAAACTTAAAAATAAACAAAACTAATCAAAATATTGTTTCAAAAATAATAAAAGGTACCTATGTTTTCGTTATAAACTATGGGTACAGGCGCACAATCCAAATTTAATGCTGGATAAGAACGTTTTGATCTTTACCAAATAAAGTCATTTAGGTTCTAAACATTGTTCAAAGCAGTATAGATTAAAAGCGATTTCAGATGTGATTCTATTCGGTTTAGAAAAGAGTGTTAGCTAACGCTCTTATGTGTTGCAATAATTGACCATTTTGTCAGAGTCGCGCATCGTTTGAGTTCATTTATTGGTAAAAAACATAGAAAAATTAGCACAAAACATTGAACAATGCATCATCCCACAAGTTGAGAGCAAAAATAACAAAAGGATGATGGCTTCAGCTTCCTTCCCTGTGCTGCCATATTTCGGACAGTGCTGCTCCATGGCTCTCTCTCTTTTTGGCCTCGGAAACAAAACAGAAAATAAGCTTAATTTCTGTTTGTGATTTATCGTTAGATAAACGTATGGTAAACTTATTCATCAAATTTTTTTCCTTCAACCGTCCATTTTTTGCAAAACATTGTGCGATTGTTTCCTTTTCACCTTAATTGTACCAAAAAACCAACCAATATTGATAAAACTCTGAGACCTAAAAAAAATGCTTTCATTGGAAATAATGCTCCCTATTTAAAAATTCTAGGTGAATTATTTTTCTCGCAGTAACACACATGACATGCAAGAAAAAAAGCACCAAACCAACCTACATTAGATGTTTGCTTACACGTTTCTTCGTATCTACATTAAGATTTTTGCTTACATTGCTTCTCAATTTTAATTGAGATTTAACGGCCATCAATTAAACGGAAGTATTTAACAGAATTATTTCAAAAAAAAAAAAACAAATTAAAAATTTTATTGGATAAGTATCAATGTTCAAAAGGAATTTTTTAAATGTCACTCCCAGGGAGGCAGAAAATGGTACGTTCCGGGAGAGACGCTTGGGTACACACAAGACGTTCGCGGTAAAACAATCAGCTTGATCGAATTTTAAATATATATAAATGAAGCTACGCAGGTGAAAGAAGCTTGATAAACACAATAGCAATAAAAACACGAAGCATCTTTGAAAAACTTTGTTTGGTTATAAGCTTTTCATGACGCACTCACTGAGGGCAACAATGAGTGAACTGGAAAAAGCGTACGTAAACACGATTTTATACGTACAATATCTTAAAGAACACTTTTGGAAATAAAAATATGCATCATGATGCGTCATTGTGACAGAGTTTATTGAAGACATTTTTCCAAACTTCGAGCCGCAAGCAAAAACCATGTCACAAATAACGATGCCTATGTGTTAAATATAAATGCAATGAGCTGAGCAATAAAGTATAGGAAAAATACTAAACAAAAGCTGTATAAAAAACGGACAAATTATAAAAATGTGTACCTGCATTACGAAAACACTGTGTAATTTTAATTTTTAATTCCGACTTCACAATTGCATCCAGCGCATTGGCACATTCTTAAAATAACTTGAAAAAATATCGTACTTTAGATCCGGCATTTCTAACTTCGAGGAATGGTTAGAATACAGCAAAACCAATCTTTTTTACCAGCGGTTATCGAACTATGGGTAGCGACTAGTAGGTCGTGAACAGAATTTTAGTGGGTCGCGAAAGACATTAAAAAATTTCTTTAAAGCGTGCTTTATCTCAAATAATTTGTAGTCAAATACTCAAATATTTAGCACATCCTTCACACATATCGTACTATTGATTAAATCTACTTGAAAGTTTTTTCGATCTCATAGTCATGTTATTGTACTGTAATTTGAAATCGAATCAACATTTTGGGTATCTGTATTGCTTTGACTGCACTTTTTTTTTCAAGTACTTAAAAGCACAAGTAAAACTTTGTTTTAAAAAGTGGGTCGTGACTTGAAAAAGTTTGGGAACCACCGTTCTATACCAAAAGTGCTTGGAGTTGGCGTTGCATGTTTTTTTAAATATGTGGCTGTGTTCACTAATAATCTTTATTAAACTGCTCGGTATTCCGCTTTAGTAAAGTAACCGCGCTGATAACACAATCATGTGATTGGTGGGGGCAGACAACTAGTAGAAGAGTGTGTATCTCCCACTTTCCCAAAATTTGGGATTTCAATAGTACTGATATACGATGACGTGATCACGACCAGGTAAAAATCGTATCTCGCCAGCCGCCTACTCACCTGGGCACCATTTTTTGTGGCTACTTGCATGCTCTTGTGCACTCTGTTGATACTATGACTGCAAATTAACTGCAATCCCGTGGCTGATTGATAAATCGTCGGATTCAACCGAATGTTTTTAACTTTTAAATTAATGTATAAGTAAAATCTTTATTCAAATGTTATTTCTTCTTGTCAAACTTGTTAAACATCGAATCACGAAGTTCACAATTCTACATATAAGATTTTTATTTTGACTTTTAAAACGTGACAAGTTTTAATTACATTCCATAAGCTGAAACTCAGTTCTTCAGTAGTTAGAGATTTTCTAATGGCTGAAATACAGTATATCTTTCACGACTAGAAATGTAAGTCTTTTCTTTCCCTTTCAATGGGTTTTCTCATAAAAAACGTGTTTTTTTCAAAATACATTTCTTCAAACACGTTTGCTTTAAATCAAGTTGCGAATGGACTTAGTTGATTATATTGTACGCTGAAGAAATAGTTTGTGGCTGTAGCCATCAATAAATCAAATCAATAGAGTTTAAAGCAAGGGAGCCAAAATAGCTGCCGGCCAAATGTGGCCCGCCATGCTCCGTTGTGTGACCGGCATTATGGTATTGTTTTGATGGGCAAAATAAAATATTTTGATATTCTAGATCGAGGATCCACAAATCTCACTCATGTACGCTTTGAGCTTCGCATTGATGTAATTTAATTATCTACGATGCAACACATTTACTAACCTTGCAGACTCGCACGCATCTACTGAATGCCCAATGCGTTTTAAGAGAGATTTTTTTGCGTAACATCTCCATGGCACAGAGTGAGTGTTTTATAAAGAGGGAAATCTTCTTTGCTAACTTTGCATACTTTCACTACTTGCCAACTGCGTGGTATGAAAGAGAAAAGAGCAGACCTTAGCAAACAATCTGCCAGTAAAAAAGATAGAAATTGCTTCAATTGTACCAAAGATTGTACTAACATTACAGCGCAACATAAATAAGGTTCGATTTTAGTTAAAATACTAACTTATTGGAATTTATGGATATTCGCATCACGTGTTTGCAAATTTGTTTTGATAGCAATATATTATGGTTCCGACTATTCAGAACAAAATAGGTAGTTTAGATTCAAATCGATTAAAGAATCGGATTCGTAGTTCGTCGATTTGGCAGAATCGGATTCAATAGATTCGAAACTCTGAAATGCCCAATCCTAGCTATAATAGTATCGATTGCATCATTATCCAAATTTTACAAAATAGTCTGGCTTGCGCAAAATCTAGATAAGAAAATGTGGCCCACAGCACTGAATAAGTTTGACAACCCTGGTCTAGAGTGTTAAAAAAGTTACTGTAACACAGTATTAATGGACACATTACAAATTGAAGTCAAGCGTATTCTTTTGCCAATTGTTTCGCACGATCAAGACAAAATAAATCTCTTCCCCTGCTTTTCTTCTTCTCTACCATTTCCAGAAGAACAATTAGCCTAGCATAGCATAAAGCATAAACAACTAGCCCAAATACCTAAAATTTAAACTGTTTGTAAACCAACGTCTTAATGTTATATACAGCTGTACTGGTAATTCTGCTTTCCAAGTTCTTGTGTTTGGCACGTTTCAGGTCCATATAATTTAGATCAATTATGACATTTGCTTAATATTATTCTGAAAAAAAAAGTTATTTTCACCTGAGTTTTCTCCCTTTAACTAACAAGCCAAGCATATAACAGAGGCGAGTATAAATCAGAGCGGCACTCTGATTGCACAACACTAGCAAGAATAATTCGTGAAAATATTTGTGTGGACCAAATGTAAAATTAGGATGCACATATGGCAAAGTGCCATAGTGAGTTCGGGCCTGAACTTTTCAACAAATTCAAACCCAAGCCCGAACCCACCCAAAAAGCCTGGCCTGAATTACAAGTCTGTTTGCTCCACTGCAACCAAACCAAATTAGCTCAATGTGTGGCCATCAATATTTCTGGTTAACAACATCTAGAAGTTTTGCAATGAAACTTTTATTGATCAAGTTACTTGTTGCGGGATCAGATGCGGATTGCCTATTTCTTTATAAAAAGCGAACATCTGCCTAAATTTGTGAAAGAAAACCCGGAAAATACAAAAAAACAAAAACTGCGTTAAACAAAACAAGAGCAAAAAAACGTAGTTTTACATCACTATTCAAGACACTTTCAAACTAATGATTTATTTTTCTTCGTGCCAGACCAAAGATAGAGTTGGGAAGACGCAAGTCTTCCTGCTTTTCGGACTAGGACTCGTGCGTTTAGTTAAAACTCGTCAGACTCGTTGGACTCGTGCGGTATAATGGTTACCCCTGTGAAATCACTGCTTCTTGAATGGTCATTCCAATCAATAGCTTTTAGCTGACGATTATTTTCCTCTCGCTGCTTGGTCTTTTTGAGCAAATCAATTAAATTAATTATGCACTTCTCAAAACTGCAAATAGGTATTGCGATCAAGCTACTTCATTTACTCAAAACTTTGCGTTTGCAAAACTAGAGAAGGCATTGTATGTGCTTAAATTTATATTGAAGGTCCTCCTTGAACAATTGACAACTATCTAAACAAAGTCAGTGCTGTTTATAAAAGGTTTCCTCGGGCAACAATTCGAGAAAATTGCTGCATGACATTTACATGGACATCAAAAATGCATTAATAGATCAAATATCATGATCCTCTAATCAGAGTTTGAATGATTCGAGTCCACACTTAAATAACTCGGGTTCAAGACTTGGATCCTTGCCTTCCGGATTCGCACTCGTACCTTTCACTTTTAATAAACTTGGACTTAGTCGCTGACTCAAGAAATTGCATTCGGACTAAAATTTGTAAAAATGGCTGTGTTAACAACACACCAAATGGACTACTTTAGTGAAACATCACAGCGTCCAGCAGTGCTGTCATCAATTTTGATTTGTGGCGGTTGGTGCTCAGAGAACCAAGAAAACATTGTCCTTCGCCAAAAATTATTTTAAAATTTGCGGTGATAAACGATGACGTCATTGTGATAATCTTTGAATTATATCACCTACTTCCCTCTCCCTCTTTTATTATGATTATTGTTACTCATTTGCAGTCCTGCATTCTGCCCACAGAATTACTTGACTGCCATTCGTTGTATGATCAACTTATCTTTCACTGTAGGCGAAATTATTGTGATTATCGTCCACTGCAAGTTGAATTTTATAAATAGCAGGTGCGTAAATTGCGGCTTGCGGAATACTGTGGTTTTCAAATAGAGTGCGACCAATGATATTACACAAGCAATTCACACAAGCGTCCCAAAATCTTTGAAAGAAATCGGGGAGCATAAAAGTTAATTAAAATAAATTTGCTTTGCTGTCAAAAATATAAGGGGGCATGACACTGCGATTATTACAATACACGATATAAACTTATTTGACACCAAACTTTGCATGTGACACGAGAACGGCTATCGTATCATTTGGAATAAGTTGGAAAAACACTGGTCACAGGCGATTCCACAGTTTGAGAACCGCTGTTTTGGTAGCTACAGTCAAGTTTTCGGGAGTTTTGTCTCTCTAAAAAGCTGTCATTGTAAAGCATTGTTTTTGGTAGCGAGTACTGTGAAATGCAGCGAATGTTTACTTTATGTTGGTGTGAATTCAAAAGATTGCACCAACATAAAGCTTAAGTTTTTGTTTATTTGTCTTTGCTGTTGTACAGTTTACTCACCATTTATTTTTAATGTTTTTTATGTTTAAAAACTTTTTGCTTAAGACTATGTTTTTGTTAGTTTTTACAAAGAGTCACGATTGGAACAATGTTAGTATAGCAAAATAGGTAAGACCGTCCCTCAAATTCGGGTAATAAAGACGCATTTTCATCACTAGGTTTTATGCCAAGTGCAAAATACTTTACGTGGCCATTAGCTAGCCCAATATCCTACATAGGACTGTATACAAAACAAACCCAAACAATTCAACACAAAGCACAAAACTTACGTACCGTTTACTTTTGAACCAGGTTCCTCTTGACGTTACTGCCAACCGTGCAAATACTAACTAAAACTGATATCCTTACATGAAATTGATCACAAAAAAGGCAATTAGGCATAGAAAAACTTTCCAAAAGATTATGCACTAAATGCGGTGTTTTAAGGCATACATGGCAGTACGTGATTACATGACAGCAAGCCCCGGCATGCGCGGAAGAGCAGCTTTAAAGACCCGGGTTTGAGTCTCACGGGAACCAGACACGACGCAGCACACGCAAAAATTACTTTTTACAAAGGGTCACAATCCGAAATATAGCGAAATAGGCGGGACCATCCCTGGACCCAGGTTTTAGCCTTTTGGCCTCATCAGCAAGGACTCGTCCCACCCAACACAGCGTCCCCGGAGGGGGCGTTGTGCGCATAGAATTAGAGATTAACGTTGCCCCCTGCACTGCAGGTGGAGGCGGTGCGTGACTAGAGAATGTAGGGTTGCGGTTTTCGGGTTGAGCAACGAGGTATCACGAACTATAACAACGCACTAACCAACGTTAACGTATTAAAAGTGCGAGCCGCGGCGTTTGTAAAAGCAAACCATCGACGCCTCCAGACCGTGTCGTCAGAATATACGTAGCCCGAGACTGTCATAAAGCGGACAGTTGTGCGCATGATGTTTCAAATTTTGGTGACTGGGCGAAACTAATGCCTTTTGCCCTACTTGAAAATGAGAGTCGGATGCCTGGGTTCATAGGGCTTCCCAATTTTTTTCTCTCGTGCACTCTTTCAATTTATTAAAACTTTACAACATCTTTGTGAATCAAAATACTGAAAATATCAACTTAGATAAAGTTCTAATCCTATCGTAAATCACATTTTCAAATTTCTTACAAATTGACTAAAGGTTATTTGAGAAGAAAAATTAGCCTATGTTATTTCTTCGTGTTTGAATATCGACACTGTACTAAAATTACGCAAAAAGAATTGTTTTGATATTCTTATAGCTTCTTTGATTGGTATTTGTAACAAACGAAACATTCAGCATTGCTTATAATCATGATTAAAGCAATTTTAATCATGAGGTTAAATGTGAACCCAATCACCTTTGACGTTACAAAACGTAGTCAACGTATAAGGGTTAAATAAATATTATTTGCAACCAAAAGCGAAGACAGAATTGTGTGGGAGAGGAGTGGAATTTGTTTCTTTGATCAAGAATGCTCAACTCACTATTATTGTATGGGTTCGCGGGCATCTGCCCCGGGAAATTTTTGAAAACTACACCAAAACTAAGCATTTTTTGGCTAATAGTTAGGCTTTGTATTAAGTTAAAAAATTTTATTCATTAGCTTACAGTCATGTCCATATTGGTTGACTCAAGCAGCAAAAAGCACTCAATTTTAGTTATTCAGTTTTAGTTGTTTATTTTCGACTACACATTTTAAAACCCGGAATTAATAACTTGTGTGACCACCTTAATTCTTAAACACCTCTTTCATACGCTTTGGTATCGATTGAGCAAGCATTTTTCAGTTTTCTTCAATTGCACAGTCTCTATATCGAACTTGAATTACGGCCTCTATGAGCTTGGTTTTTGTAGTACAATCAAGTTTGTGTAAACAAGATTTCAAGTTGACCGAAGATTGTTTTTTATTGAATTGAGATCGGGTGAGTTTCCTGGCCAGTCTAAAACATTTATCGCAACTTTATTGAAAACTTTCTTCACTTGCTAAGACTTATGGCATGGAGCAAGATCCTGCTGGAATACTCCGCCGCCTATCGGAAAAACTCTTTGCATGTCACGAGTGGCTGTTCGTCTGATTTATTGGTGTAGCAATCTGAGCTCATCATTTTCCACAATTGGGGTTTATGTTCCTACACCGGAAATGCTTAAACAACGCAACAACATTTTTTTCTTGGGTTGTTCCACCGTTTGATTAAAGTGCATTGGACTCAACTTCTCTCCCTCACTAGTGCTTACATACTTGCTGTGCCATCCCTGCACAAAGAAATGAGTCTAATATGAAAATAAAACTTTTTTCCAGTCTTTCATTGACCACTTGCTGTGCTTCTTTCTCCAGACTAATCGTTTTTTCTTGATTGTTTTGGTGATATGTTGCTTGTTGAGGGCTTTTCTAGTATTTCTTCCAACCTCTAGCAATCGACGACGCGCAATAGTAGGACTTATTTGTGGCCCAGAGTGTTGCAAATCCTGTTGCAGGTCAAAACTGCTTTTCCTTGGATCAAGCTTACTCTTTCTGATGAGAAAAGCATTGTCTCTTACCGTCGTTTACTTCCACATCTTTCGTTAATTTTGGGGGCAAAAAAGCCCACTTCCGCCTGTTGCTTGATGATCCGAGATATTGATTTTTGACTCACTCCCAATACCTACTCCGAATACACACATTTTTTGTGTGTATTCAGTATGCTCAGCAAGAGTTATAATAGGACTACGCTTCTTCGGCGTGATATCGACCATTTCGACCAATCAAAATCAAACCTTATACAATTACAAACAGAATAATTTATTTTTACGTAAGTATAATATATACACAAAAATCTTTGTGAGTTGTGATGTCATAATATCTATTATTTTGCTATCACATATTCTGCTATTCTTATCGACGTAAGTTATATTAATAATAAACAAAGTTTGTTTTCTCTTGAAAAAAGTAGATTAGGGCGCGTATCAAAATTACTGAAAAACATCGCTTGAGTCAATTATTATAGACACGACTGCAAGTAATTGTATACCATCTATTTCCATCGGAGGTTTGACCCACAACCCCTTCGCGCGTACGCCACTGCTTGTACTAACGATTACTTAATTATAACGTAATATATTTTCAGATCTTAATTCTTATAAAGGGGCTTGATCAAAGTAAAAAAATATAGAAGAAATATGATAGAGTCCATGCTGTGCTCGACCAACTGATGCTTGCTGTTGTAAACTAAGAATGAGCAATACTCAACAAAATATGCCAAGTAATTTTAATTTCGAATTTCCTACAGAAAATCAAACAAGTACAGAAATTGATACAAAACATCACAATATCAAGTATGTTTTAAAATATTTGCAGCACACAGGTTGAGAAACAATGATCTAAGTAGAGTTTAAACGCTTGTAATTTTCTTAATGGCACAATTTAGTCAGATGTCTGAGCCGTTTAGAAGCTAGATATAAGGTTGAGAATGATGATATATTGACAGTAAAATACAGACTTATAGGAAACGGTTTTGTAAATACACCAATCAGCAAATAATTTTTTACGTAAGGTAAATGCTGAACTACAAAAACTTACCAAGCCATGCCGAAAAAAATGTTGCAAGCTAACTAAATATGCACAAATTATAGGAGCTGGTGTTAGCCTGTTTAAGATATTACTTTTAATTAATGGATGTTAAGGCATATAGGCTAACTGCAATCAGTTGAATAAAAATACCACCCCCACGACCGGTCCCGTTCCTATTAGAACTCGTCAGGTGGACTCAGGTATTGAAATGCCGGTCACATGAATTGCTTCATGCGGTTTATGCTACTCCGCCATCGGCCCTTTCAACTGATGCTGTTAATTTTAAGCTATATAAGGTGCACGCTCACTACAATGAGCTTGATGCGATATATGCTTTTAATTTACAGCCAAGCCAGTGCCTTTATAACGTTTGGCTGGCTTTGGCACTGGCTTGCTTTTATAAAGGCACTGGCTTGGCTGGAAATTAAAAGCATATATCGCATCAAGCTCATTGTAGTGAGCGTGCACCTTATATAGCTTAAAATTAACAGCATCAGTTGAAAGGGCCGATGGCGGAGTAGCATAAACCGCATGAAGCAATTCATGTGACCGTCGGTTCAATACCTGAGTCCACCTGACGAGTTCTAATAGGAACGGGACCGGTCGTGGGGGTGGTATTTTATTCAACTGATTGCAGTTAGCCTATATGCCTTAACATCCATTAATTAAAAGTAATAAATATGCACAGTTGCACACCGATAGGCAGTAATGACGTCAACGCTGCTGCAATAATAAATAACAACAATAATCGTATGCTTCCAAATTTTAAGAACACGACGTTCTTAACTAGTACGCCAACACAATCTCAAAATAATATCTAATATTGGGACCAATTCATTATCTATTATTCATCACCAAACAATCACTATTTTGTTGCCCACTTTCAAATTTGACTGGAACATACGGATAAATGTTTACAAGACGATTGGCTGTTTGTAAGTTACACCGGTATTGATTGAAGCGTAGGATAGTTAGTATCGGGGATACAGGAATAATGGCACCCATTTACAACAAATTATGGTCTGTGCTCTCGCAGATGATATTGCGACAAAGCCGGCGCATCCGGGTAAACCAATATTTTTGTAACTTATCACAAATGATGGGTAGCCCTGCCGGGTAACGCCGTCGGACCCAGTTAGTTTTCAATATACTCAAAATTCGTATTAAAGATCGGCATGGGTAAAACCACATCAATTTGTTCATTTTTTAAGCAGTTGGCAACGAAGTCTTTTAAATAACTTACTCAAACTAACAGAGTACAAAAATGGATTCAGCACACTATTAATGGGAAGAAGAAAACCCGCAACAGTATCATAAAAGAAAAAGCTATCATCATATACCCCTGTAAACGTTACAAATTCAATGATACAAACCGGCATCCAGCATGCAAAATCTGTCATGATTATTCTTGCAATTCGTTTTTGCATTTTGGCTTCTCGGTTTTGTAGATCAATTGTACTTGCTGCGTTTATCGGGTGTCGTTTGGTCGAACGTATGTAAATTAAAATATAACTAACAGCAATAAAAATAAAACAACTCAAGTTCAACGCAATGATGGCAATACTGTATTCCCAACCAGGATGCGAAGGTCGAGTGAAAAACCTTGGCAGACACGTGTCACCGAAACTGTAAAATCCCTCCTTGCCTTTGGGAGGTTCAATAAAATACCAACTGGTCACCATTTTTATTATGTCTCGTTGATCTTTAAAATCTTGGTGAGTAGGATATGATTTCAAGCAAGAATTAAACTGAGCTTGGGCAGCATTACGTGAAAAATGTTTGTTTATATATTCTAATTCCAAAATGAATTCATGATTACTATAATTAGAACGATCAAGACGTATTAGAGAGCATGTAATATATTCAATATCCCATTTCCACAACGGTGCAAAAATTCCTGACGAAGTCTTTACAGAATAGTGAGATAAGAAATATTCTGAAGCAATTTCCAACATGGGGAATACACCCAGAAACACTGCTACAAACCATGACATAAAAATGCAAACTTTCCAAGACCAATTAGATGCAGTCATGGATGACAATGGTCGGTAAACGTGATATAATCGAAATGATGTTAATGTCACCATCAAAAAACATGAAGCTTCACTTGAAATCAAAGCTAAACATCCAACAATGGAACATCCTAAACTCCCTTGCCATTCTATACTGTTGTAGTTATTAGATCCGAATTTAACAATATTTAACACCGAAATAGTTATCATGTAAATTCCCATCATAAAATCAGCGACAGCAATGTTAAGAATGACAATATGATTACATTGCAATGAAGCAGAAGGCCAATCTTGCTTAAAACAACTCGTTTTAACGACACTGCTAATTATGACGTATGCATTTCCAGTAATAACCAAAACAGCAGTGACCCAGAAAAAATAGCGCATGAATATTTTTACATCAAATTCAGAATATGAATATAGATTGTAATCACACAACCAGTAGAGAGGAAAGTAGCCGTCATTAGAGCAGATATTTATTATTTGACAAAACGAATTTCGGGATAAGCACCCATCAAGTTTGTCCTCATTATATTCTAGTGATTCATTTCTTATGATGTATCAGCAATCACAATTAAAGTCTGTACATCTCTCCCAAATACATTTTCCTGCAACAATTATTGAATAAAGCCTTTATATGAAGTTTACAGCAAAACTCCATAAAACTCATCAAGCCATTGCTCGAGAATTTTTTGTCTACAAAATCATTGCCTATAATCTTAAAGGTTAGTTTTTGTTAAGTCAATTCGTTTATATGCATAGACATAACAGTTCGGGAGCTTAGAGGCCCTCAGAAAATTCTTAGTCTCTCCCAGTCCTTTTCAGGCATTTCAAAAAATTGAAATGATATTTTTCAAGTTGTTTTTGTGACCGAGTAAACAAAAAAAGCAATTTCCAACAGTTGCTCTCCAACAAAATAAGGTCTCCATGTTGCTTTTGTGACCGAAATGGACAAAACAAAAATTTTCGTTAAACAAGTTTTCCTTTCCTCAAACCTCTGCCCCTATTAAATGCAAAGCATCACCACCACATACGTTTGCACGTAACTTTATCTGATGTCAGGAAAACAACGTAAGCCTACTGACGTTGCTTCAAGAAATATATCAAAACGACAAAATAAGCGTAACAACAAAGTACTTGATTGCCTAGATGGGTTACTCACTCAAGTCTGTATGCAAGAAATCGTTTTTAGATGTTGTATTATTTGTTGATGGTGTTTGACTTGATGCCAATGAAAAAAGAACACATGCAACCATTAAAGCCTTCATTTTGTTTTAGCTAGGTTAACCTGTACAAAAAATAAAATTGTAAAATGAAGTTCCGATTGGCGAACTTCTCGATTAAGCAACCATCCATGTATCACTGCCGATGTAATGCAGCTCAGAATATTATTGATCTGCTAAACTGCATTGTATTCGTTTTGATAAAGCAAATCTTACTGTCGGGATCACTTAATCTAAGACGTAGCTAGGGAAAGAGAAGAAGAGTGCGACGCGCCTATGTTTTCCCGCACTCACGCTGTGAACAGGCAGCAGTACTTATGTATGATGACGTCAACCTCTCATGCAAAACATGTCCTCTGTCATATCTTTCGGATTCATTTATCTCCCCACATATATCTCACCCCTGTTATTGATATGTTTACTTGAGAGTACGGTAGCTCTACACTTTGCTGACACAGTGACTTAACTGCAATTCCAATGCTGGTCAAAATATCATCAGATCCCTCTGTTGGTTGTATTTTTAAATAGTAAACTCAAGTTGCTGTTTCTATGTAACCTTATCAGGCTGATGTTAACAGAAAGCTTCATGTTTTGCTATAGTAATTAACACTTTGACCGTAAAAGTTTTCTTTAAAACTTGTTTAAACATGACGTCTATAATGAAAGGCCGCAACCTGTAGTTCTGATTTTACACTGAATAAAATGAGATCGTGTGAACAAAAAGTTTGCCGTATAATATGATTCATGTTTTCGGGTAGAAATTCCAATAATAAGCTATTAATTTTTCTTGGTAATATCTTGCAGCACCTATTATATTATTGACGCCGTTATACAATTGGTCTTCTTAATGTGCTGACATTCGTTACCTCATGTCATTACCATTAACATTCACCACGCGTCTGCGGATGTCGGTTGGTCTTAGTTATTCTGCATTGAACAACTCAATGCAACATTTTGTCATTGACAGACATTCATTATCAAAGAATTTGCTTTCCAAGATAATGTTACAGAAAAATCATCGAAACAAAGTTTAAAACTATCACCATCCGCAATGTTTAGAAACGCTAATAGATTGAAGCAAATAAAATTGTTAGAGAAAATTAATTCGGCCCGCTAAACCTTGCCAACATTAATGTTGGCCAGCAACTAGAAAAAGATTGCCAACCCTGGTCTATATACAGTATTTACTGTAGAAGAGATAATTTGCGTATTATTTTTTAAGGTGGCGTAGCTCACAAACATCTGATCATTAAATCTGATGACAAACATGCAACAAATTTGCTCAAACAATCAGTAGTTTTTAAAGTAATACAGGAGGCCAGCAATGCACTTAGCAAACTTGCAGACAGTGATACTGTTTTAATCTATCAGGTCACTTCAGTGCAATTGGTGACCGACAAGAAGCTAGAGGCTTTTAATGAAGCATAGCTTAGACCGTCACACTGGTGGGACCTATACTGGGTTAAAATCACTATATCTGATGAGGCAAAATTCCGGACACGATCGTTCACTCTTTTAAGTATTGGCAGCAGGGTTGTTAGGAATGTAAACTTTGGTAAAAAAGTTGTTAACTTTGCTGAAAAGTTTAAAATCTGTTACTTTTTCTCGGTCGTTAACGGTCGGTATTGTGCTTTGTTACTCCAAATCAAGGTGTTCTCCACAAAAAAAGGTCATTCTCCCTCCCACCACCATTTGTGCCGCTTGCGACGTTGAAAATCCCTTGTCAACTGCCTTTTCTGTTGCTTAATAACAATGGTTCCGGTGTTTTGACTCAGTTCAGGACATTTGACCGAAATTCCGGACACTTGAGCAAATTCCGGACAGACCACCTGAATTCCGGACTTGTATGGAATTTTCGGGACATATGTAACCCTATACTAGGTCCACTGTCGTGGATATTCTGTTGTCGGTCACCAACTGCACTGAAGAGAACTGATAGGTCGAAACAGTGTCACTGTCTGCAGTTTGCTAAGTGCATCGCTAACCTCTTGCATTACTTTAAGAGCTTGTGACCACTGGGCTGCGATAGCGCTATTATTTGAGCAGTTGTTAGACTTGTGCACTTGCGATAGCAGCCACTCATTGACGAGTGATACGGCTTCGAAGAGTAGTCACAGACCATCCACTACAGTGGACCTAGTATAGGTCCCACAAGTATGACGGTCTAAGCTATGCTTTACTAAAGGTGTTTAGTTTTTTGTCGGTCACCAACTGCACTGAAGAGACCTAATAGGTTTAAATCAGTAGTTTGTTAGGCAACTGGTCCAAAACTAGTTGCAGAATAGTTTATTCATTTCCTTCTCAAGAACATTCCCAAGAACGCAGTTGCTTTTTACGAGTTATTAGATAAAGTGTAATCACAAAATCGATAGATTTTACATGTTCCAACAGAAGAGGTAAGCACCAGGATTCCGATTGTGCTACAATAAAGAAAACGAAATAAAATTTAAAATAAAGCTCGTTGTTTTGTAAACAACCTAACTACATGAGCGCAGCCAGGAATTTCACTGAGGTTTAAAATATTTTTAAATATATAGCCAAAACTTTCCCAATTTCCAAAGTGGTCTTTAAAAACAACTTTCAAGATTTCTATGGAGATATGTACTTCCTGTCTCCCCTCGCTCTACACTTCTGCCTGAATGGTTTTTTGTTTATTGTGTGGTTGTAGGGATCAGCTAAACTGTTCAGAAATGAATATATGTTAAAAACAAAGATTGCATAAGTTACGTTTGCCTGCATGATGCATTTGCCGAATGCATGTAACTAAGCCAAAAACTGGTTTAATCAAATTTCAAGTTTGTGATAAAAATCAAAAACAGGATTGCAGATAGCAAAACTGCAGACAGTGACACTGCTTCGACCTATCAGGTCTCTTCAGTGCAGCAAAAGGATTGCAGATATTTTGCGTAAACGAAGGCCTTTGATCAAAGATGTTTAGCTCCAACATCAAAATCATAAGAAGAGCGAGAATTATTCAGTCGCAGAGCTGGTGCATTTGCCACTGGGCTAGGCTGAGCAGAGTTAAGACGGATTAAAACATAAATTATAACTTTTTTCAGTGGTTCCCTGTCACAACATCTAGTTCCAATGTGCTCTATACTTTGATTTTAGAATTAACTTCAAACTGTATTGACAAAGTGGTCCCAACTGTTGCGTATCAGCTTGACAGTTTGAGTTTAGTTTATATTCTTTTTTTTCCAAGTGTAATCACAAATGCGGTTGTTTACGTTCCCTGTCCAAGATTAAATTATGTTCAAGGGACTCTATTTCTATGTCAACGCAATCGTCAGCAAACCATAGGATATTAACAGAGTAGAGGAGGAAGAGCTTTTAATCTGTTGAAGATCTTGTTTTGTTTTGAAGTGATTAGGAATTGTGGAAATATATGGGCGCTTTGGGGTAAAATTAAGTGAAAATCCAAAAATTATACAGATTTTATTCAAAACAGGAATTGTAGAAAATAAACCCAAGTGAGTGCCAATATGTCTAAAAAAACTACACCGAATTGCCAACTAAATATCTCTAGTGTGCGATGACCAATGGCTTCACTATAGTTTGTGGCATCTGAGACAGCTATGAAAATTGTCACCAAATAAAAATTTAGCCATAATTCAAGGGCACGCATAAAAAAGTGTTATCTAAATTTACTTTCATTTCGTCAAAATTAATTAACAAGAAACGAAAATAAATATGTTGTCAATAAACTGCTGTCTTTCAGGCCGGATCATCTCCTCCTTTAGTGACGTCACTGTGGTTTCTTTTGTACGGTGGCCATCTTGATGCGGACCCCGACAATGCTCATTGATTGAACTGCTCTGCATCTAGCGTTAGTGAAGCAACTACGCTGATAACACAATCATGTAATTAGTGAGGGCAGACAACTAGTAGGGGAGGGTATATCTCTTGCTTTCCCAAAATTTGGGAAAGCAATAGTACTGATATACGACGACGCATCAAAATGACGTGATCGATGATACAATGACGTGATCACGACCAGGTAAAAAGTGTATCTCGCCCGCGACCCACTCATCTCGGCACCATATTTTAAGGCTACTTGCCTGAAGTCGTGCACTCTGCTAACACTATAGCTTGACTAATCTCGTGGCTCATTGATCAATCGTCAAGTTGAACTGATTGTCTTAACTTTTAAATTACTGAAATGCAAAATCTTTATTCAAATGTTGTTTTTTCTTGTCAATGTTAAGCATGGAATTATGAAGTTTACAGTTCTGCATGTAAGACTTTTGTTTTTACCTTTTAAACGTGACTTGTTTTAATGACATTATGTTAGCTGAAACTCTTAGTTTTTTAGTAATTAAGAAAAAATTAAAAATTTTACTTAAAAACAATCACCACTATCATGCAGTATCATACAGCAATCTATTATACCATGTCAATAACCCACAATAGGTTTCGACCTTATTGGATCTCATCAGACTGGTGTCAAAAAAGAGAACAAATTTGCCATTGTGTGTAAAAATAGGATGCAAAATAAAACAATATGATATAGCAATAGCTACATCATGGACACCTCATTCAAAAACACACACCTGACACGGACAATAAGTCATATCGGTAAGCCCTAATAGGGGTGTAGGATTATTGTCAAGACTTTATAATTTTACAAATTATAGAAGTTGCTAGTTGCTAGTTGCTAGGTACCAATTTTCAAGGCGACCTCTTATTAAGAGGGATCTGCCTCCAGCATCACACTTAGGTAAAATAGAAAATTTTGCTTGAAAATGATCACCATCATTATACGGTATCATACAGCAATCCATCACAATATGTCAATAACCTGCAAGCGGTTTCGACCTTATTGGATCTCATCAGGCGGATATAAAAAACACTCAACATTAAAAATACTGAAAAAGAAGTTATATTTGCATTGTTTTTATTTATATTTACATATTGTTTTGTATTGCATTCTTTTTGCACCCAATGGCAAATGGTAAGTCGTTTTTCTGCAATTGATTTTTTTATAAAAAACGTGTTTTTTCCAAAATACATCGCCTAAAACACGTTTGCTTCAAATCAAGCTGCGAATGGACTCAGTTGACAATATAACATGCTGAAAAAGCAGTTTGCGGCTTGCAGCCATCAGTAAATCAAATCAATACAGTTTAAAGCAAGAATGTCAAACTGGCTGCCCGAGGGCCAAATGCGGCCCACCATATTCCGTTTTGCGGCCCGTGTCATGATATTGTTTTGATGGGCAAAATGGAACAATCGGATCTTCTAGATCAGTGAGCCGCTAATCTCACGCATGTACGCTTTGAGCATCGCAGCCGTGTATTTTAAATCTATTCTTTTCAAAACAATGTCATGAGCCAGTAGTAAAATCTCCAGAACACTTGTGTTGTGTGGGCGCTATTCATCGCAGCTGTTACATACACAATACGATTGTCGCTGTTTACCAAGATGATATTAAACTGTGTTATGGAAACAATGAAATGTGAATTTGAACTCCTTTACAATTAAAATAGCTTTTAAGATTTGAATGACTGGTTTCAAATATTGAGTTTGCAATAATTACTCTTTGCATGTTTGTCTGAAATTAAAGCTTTTCAGGTGCTTTAAGTATATTTTCGGGGACTTTCTATTCGTTTTCGAAAGCAAACACTCAGCAAGAATTTAAAACAGGATGTTTTGTAAGTTCAAAACGTTTGATAAGAATAGGGTGTGATTTGTTGTTCCAATAAAAAATAAAACTTTTAAAGTTTAGGTTAAGTAAAACTGCATAGTCAGTTTATTGTTTGTTTTAACGTAGTTAGGTTGGACTGAACCAGGCGCTGAAAAACAACTGATAAAGGTCTACGTATGGAGTGTTGCAATAAACGGATCAAAAAATTGCAATTAAAAGAATGCTGTAAGACTGGATGTGTTTTACATGAATCTTTAGAGGAAGATGGAGACTGCAAAACAAACAGACACGTTGCTTTATATGGAAGACCAGAATTTTGTAAATAAAACATCTAAACTATTAACCGATAACAGGAGAAGAAAAAGAAGATGGATTGCGCATATTTTAAGACATTGCTGTTGGTTAAGAACACTGTCTCAGGAAAAAATAATAAAAGGTCCAAGGAGAAGAAAGAGAACCGTAATGGTGGATGATATCAAAAGGGAAAAAGTTACAAAAGGATGAAAAGCAGAGCTAAAGATTGAGAGCAGTGACAAAATGATGTTACAAAAATATCTGACTTTGGGCTGGTTACCTGGTAAAGGTGAGTTAAGTAAAACGAGAGATGTAAAATTTAGAAATTACCTTAAAAATAATGCTAATTTTGTAATTTTGCTTTCTTATGTCAAGTAAAATGTATTTAGAATTATATATTTGCTGCTCAGTGAATGATTTTAAGAAAATTTTTAAAAATCATTAAAGTAGTCTCAAACTAGCTGCATGCGTTTTTTCACTGAAGTTAACCTTCAGCCTTTAGAATACCTCGGTGTCACTGAAAAAATTATCTGTATTGGCTTAACCTCTTCAGTCATTTGGCAACGTACGTTGCCATGCAAATTTATGTTTTAAATCATTTTTTACTTGTTCAAGTTATAGTATGAAAAGGTACCAATGGCAACATATATTGCCATTGCAAATGAAGGCTTTCTATTGAACTCACAAAAAAATTGAGGTCCCACCCACTCTTTTGTAGCCAATGGGAAGTGCCATCCAAAAAATCACGGTGTTTGGCAACGTACTTTTCCTCTGGAACTGAAGAGGTTAAAATAGAACAAAATTTATTAGTCAGATTTTTTTCTCTACAAACTCTACAATCATTTTCTTGCTTAAAGTTGAAGAAGGATTCAACACCTAAAGATCTACCTTACCTTCGATAGGTGTGATAAATTACAAATTCATGTTTGTTTGTGATATAGTTTGGCAGTGACACTTTTGCAACAAGAGAAACATCTTCTTGATTGTTGGCACAGAAAGTGATAATGAAAATTTAAACCACCGTCCATTTTGTGTCTGGACGAATCAAACCATTATAAAAAGACTTCTGAGCCAGAAAATTGAAAAACTGTAATAAATCATTTTGGTTGCTGATCAACAAGGCAGTTTTCAACATTTGGGCATTAAAGAAACTAGAGTTGTAGTACTTTAATTCCTTTGTTTATATATGTCAGGATGGGTATGCACGACTATTTGAACCGTTTGCTTGATACTTTATGATCCGATGGGTGCTTTGTTCCATCAAATTATTAAAGACTCTATCGTACAAAAATTTGAAAACATTTTTATCTTTTCGTCTTTATAAAAAACTTCGCTCACTGCCCCGATATTTCTGCGTACATTTTTTTATTTCAAGATCAGATTTGATAAATTGCTTATTTCATAGCTATCTTCATATTGCCCCGATTTATTGTTGCGCTTAATTTTTTGCTTTTTTAAGCTCAAAGGTTTTGGTTTCTTTGAGTTATCACTGGCTGCACAGTTCGTTGAGTTTTATTTTGACAACCTTTGAATTTTGAAATGTTTCTTGTTTTGGGTTGGTGGTTTTTCGACTAAAAGAACTTCATAAACAAACAATTCGGCGGTTTGTTGATCATTTGAGATGCTACATCTCGCAGTTGACTCCTTAGAGGCAATAACATTTTTGTCATTTCCTAGCGATACAATTATTATCAATAGGACACGATTAAAACACACAATTTTAGAGTTTAACTGACGTTTGTCAATAAACGTTGTAATTCTTAGCCCTTATTAGTCATTTAAAACTGTGTTAGTGATAAAATATTATCTACATTTAATTTGTATTTATGAAGAATATCTCTGATAATGGGCAATAGATTAAATCTTGTTGGTGGTACAGAATTTTAATATAGCTTTGAAAAAAGCTGTTTGAGCCATAAGCTTTTCGTGACGCTTTTATTGGTGGCGAAATCGCATCAAAAAGAAAGGTCTAGAGTGAGCAAATGTTTATGTGGTTAATTTGTACGTTAGGCAATCAAGACGAGCCAATGATAGCGATGGTATTGTAAAGCGCGCCAAAGAAAGATTTCGCAATAGCGAAAGTAAAGAAAGAACAGCAAGAGGTTAAATGCCACGCAGTGCTTTCTCTAACTTTGGCCATTCATGTTTGCAGTTAAACACGCTTGTGCGCTCATGTTAGATGAGTCAGTTTTGTGCAAACAAATCAGTGCAATATCATGCTCAACAACACGTTGCGCACGCATGCGCGCGTACACGTAGTTGAACGTCTAGGACAGGGTGGGCAATTTTTTAAAACCAAAACCTATTAGGAAAATGTAATGTTAACTGGGGGCTGCACTGCAAATATACAAATACTTGCGGATATGAAATACAGATGAATCAAGTTATTGTGTAATTAATTTGATAAGTCACTTTATGCCATTAACCAAATTATGCGTTTATCCAAAAGTAGTAAAAGCACGGCCATTTTAAACATCAATAGGGCCAAATTTTTATTCTCGCGCTAAAAACACGAAAAGAAGGCAAGCACTCTACATCTTATCAACTTACTAAAAAACATGCAAACAAAAGTTTGAAGAAACATTGAAAAAAGCATTTATTGTTTGATTGTGGGAAATACTTCGTGATCGTTGCTTGTTTAATATTTTTTGCATACTATCTTGCATTTTGTTTTTTTAACCAACAGATTCTTTAAACAACGTATAGACCTGCTTGAGCATTGTGATTGTTCAATCAAACACACACATGTTTGATATAGACTGCTTTCTCTTGAACGTATTTGCACTTGCATTACATCATGCTTTGACCGCGAATTGTTTTTCAAAATTGACGAACCGTTCGGTTAATCGGACAAATTGCTTTGCATTTCTATTCAATTAACCTGATTATGCAAAAAACCGGCATGTTGATAATTAAAACATTTTCTAAACAAATGATGGGCTGTGATTTGGCATTCACGATTCATATGCGATAAAACAGATTTTTCGATCAATCGGTATGCAAATAACCGTATTCATCTATATATAGATATTTAATTTTTACGAAGAGCCACGATCCCAACAACGTTAGTTTGGCAAATATGTAGACACGCAAATGGTCAAGTAGTAGTTAGTGAAAAGGTTAATGCTGGATATTTTGAATTAATTAGTCGGTGTTTGGTTGAGCTTATATCTTGATGTGATCAATAGCTCCACAAGTATTTCCAGATACTAATTGCGTTTGAACTGGAAGTTGAAACGGCAAAAGTTCCAATATGATGACCACTCACATAACTTTGTTTTGGGTAAGCTAAATGGAAGAAGAAAGGCCACACAAAAAGTGGCAAAGGGCCGAACGCTGTACAATCCTAGTCTAAAAGAATTTTTAACAGCTTGAGGTACTTCAAACACAGCAGGCAATTTGCTGACCCTCAATTTATACTACTGGCAGGTAGATATAACTGAATTGCATAACATGAAGGCAAGGATTAAGACACGTCTCAGCAATAAACCTCAGTTACAATTAGATCATGCTTGTGCGCTTTGACCAAGCTGTTGCGTGAATTACATAATGGCTAAACTCGCTACTGCTTCATTTCATTTTTAATGCTCGTAAATAAAAAAATTTTTGCCAAAGAATTATACAATCGGGAGGAAACAGCTGAGAGGATAAGTGTGGATTTGAACATTTTCAAGTGACGGAACAAAGAGCTGTACAAGGATTACGCATACTCCGGAAAGCAACTTCACAAGAATTACGAAATCGTTTTGCAATATCCTCATATCTGGCAAATCTAATGCTATTGTAAGGAGGCAAGGATTAGACCCCTAACAAACTCTTTGAAATATTCTACATCCTAAAAAAACCTGATGATATCTAGAGATCGTTAGAAATTCGGTTAAAGACAGAATTAGGATTAGAATTAGACCTAGGGTTAGCTTCCTCATATGAATCTAGGGTTGGCTCCCTCATCTAGGTTAGGGTCTGCTCCTTCACATAGGATAAGTGTTATCTGCGCCAAATAGAGTTAGACCTAGGGTTAGATACCCCACATAGGTCTACAGTTAGCCCCTAGTGTAGGATTAGTTACTTCACATAGGATTAGGGTTAATTCCCTAGCTCCACCGTCATCACTGTCGCATAGCACAGCCCCAGCACCCGCGCAATCTGCGCCAAAGGATCCATTTTATACTATTAGTTTTCCTCCATAAATTCAATTGCAGTAAAAATAATAAACAGAAAGGAACACAAAATAAGGGCAGATTTTTTGTAAATAACATGATCTAGCGGCGTTGCCAGAATTTTTATTCGGGGAAGACAGCCTTTGAAACACCTTTATATATTGTGGCAAATATTTTTTCAGTTTTAAGAGTTTTCTTAAAGAAAGGTTTCGAAGGAAATTTTAGAGGAGGTATCTATTTTTTTATCTTTTCTACAGTGTGTCCGGGAAAAACTATGCCGTCAGAAAAATGTCAATATCATTACTAAAAGAGCTTTTATTCAACCGATTTTTTTGCAAAAACATACTTACACTGTCAAATGACAGTATCCAATTTTCAGAAAATTCTTATGGGTCGCGGTCCAGTGCAAACGTGTTAATCAATAGAACCAACCATTTTCCCGACAAATTAAGTGCGCTTAGTCAGCTCGTAGTCCGCAACGCCCCTAGATGTGTCCTCCGTTGTTACGAATGCAAAGTTCAGCTCTTCTTCTCATTTCGTGCATGGCTCGGATGATCATATCCTGTGGAATATGAGAAGCTTCCATTGCGATCCTTTGACGCAAGTCTGTGAGGTTAGCTGGTGGAGTGAGGAACACTTTGCTTTTGAGGTAACCCCGGACAAAAAAGTCAAGAGGAGTTAGATCCGGAGACCTAGGCGGCCATTCGTGATCACGACTCTGCGAAATTATGCGGTCCAGAAACAGCTGCTGAAGACGTTCCATCACCATTATTCTGCAATGAGCCGGGGCTCCGTCTTGCGCCCACCATACTCTCAAGAAAGTGCCGTTTTCCTGGAGGACATAGCGTTCCGCTAGTTCCGGGACGATTTTATCATTAAGAATCTGAAGATTAGCTTCACCGTTTTCGTTGCCATCAAAAAAGAATGGCCCTATGAGTTCCCCGTTTCTGCATAAGCCAATTTACATCAAAAGTTTCTCCTTTGACATCAATTTGGAGAAGGCGTGTTCCAATGAGGGATGATGTTTCGGAGCATAGAATTTGACATTTCTAGTTATAATCGTTTCATTCGTCGCCAAGTACACGTAGCATCCAGACCAAAAAGACTGCTTTGTTAAATTGTTTTAACGTTATTGCTTTGTTTCGGTGTGTTTAGTCATTTTTTTTTCGATTGAAAAAGAAAGGTATTTTTCATATCTTTGATAGGAGTGCTTTTTGACAATGTTCAAAACCTTTTCTTATCTTTCATAATGGCCATTGCTATAGCTTACATTACCACATGCGGTCAATCTTCAATATTGTTGGTGTTAGGAAATTACTATACTATTTTGACCTGCTGCACAAAATGTCTACTTTTGGATCCTGCGCTTGGTATAACATCAACAAGCAGTAGAAGACAATTAAGTACTGCTTCCACTATCTGAAAGTAACTAAATTAAAATATGCAATCTATTCTTTAAACAGTATAACTTTTTTTATTTAAATGAATGCAATACCTAAAGACAGGTTCTTAAAATGCAAGACAAAGGTGCACTCGATTATGGAATTTATTGTTTTTGAACAAAATATAGAAGATTTAGTTGCTAGGTAGCAATTTTCAGGACTTTTATTACTGAGTGTTTTTATCCCCGCGTAATGAGACCCAATAAGGTCAAAACTGACAGCGAGTTTTTGATATGATGTAATAGATTGATGTATGGTATCATAAGATGTTGGTGATCATTTTTGAGTAAAATTTTTTATTTTACCTCATTACTTTTTCAACAAAAACTGTTGCGCAAATTTCCGCTGCTCTTTGCTGCTTCAAAAATTCGGTTGCGAAACTTGCGATTGCATTTCGCTGCTTTAAAAATTCGGTTGTGGATTTTTCGGTTGCGCTTTGCAGGTTTAAAAAATTGATTGCGTAATATGCGGTTGCGCTTTCATGGTTGGAAAATTCAGTTGCGAAATTTGTGCTTTGCTTCATTGCTTTTTTTGTGAGCCAAGCTCTGTGAAATAGGAAAAGGAATGCGAATTGCCCGAGCAAGCGAAATCGAAGAACACGCACAGTTTGCACGCGCTATCAAATGAAACATTTAGATGTTGCATGCCATGACTATCAAAGCTAATGCAATTTTCCAGTGCCAACCTTGACCATGACTTAATTAGTATTTCAAAAAGACTTTTGGGTGACTTTAATGATTTTTCGTGTAAATGTAACTATAAAGGGATTTAAGGCCAGGAAGTCTGGCAAAAGCTGATGGCTACAACTTTGATAAAAAAACGGCCTTGATTAAACATGTCAATACAAAGATCACCGAGTTCACTGGAATCACAGCAAAATTTTAACCTTTGAAACAGATTATACCAAACGCCGATTTCTTGAATCACTTTTTATTCATAATCCTGAAAATGTAATCAATGATAAAGAAAATTGTTTTCAGCAAACTGCAGACAGTGACACTGTTTCGACCTATCAGGTCTCTTCAGTCCAGTTGGTGACCAATAAGAAGCTAGAGGCTTTTTATAAAGCATAGCTTAAACCGTCACACTAGCGCGACCTAATACTGGGTCCATTGTAGTGGATAATCTGTCAACCTCTGCGAAGCCGTATCACTCGTGAATGAGTGGCGGTTGTCGCAGGTGCACTAAATCTAACAATTGCTAGAACAGTAGTGCTGTCACAACCAAGTGGTCACAAGCTCTTAAAGTAATGCAAGAGGCTAGTGATGCACTTAGCAAACTGCAGACAGTAACACTGTTTCGACCCATCAGGTCCCTTCAGTGCAGCTAATGACCAATAAGAAGTATTTATTCTGAAATTGATGACAGTTTGGCGTAATCCACAATTAGTTATTCGCTTTTAAACTTTTTGTTTTGCCTTTTTTCTTCGATTGCGTAGCACAGTGTTTCCTGAACTGTGTGCCGTAGAAGATCATGTTATGTTGCCCGAAAAAGTGGTGATCTCCAAAAAAAAGTGTTCAGCTTTCTCGCTGTCATCTGTAATGCTACTCGCAATCCACATGAATAGATTCATGTGGCTATTGTGCCGCGAAATTTGCTTAGGTTTTTTACAGCGCCAACAGAAAAAAGGTTTGAGAAACACTACCGTAGCACACTGTTTATATTGCCTCACTCGTGCATTCGTTTATTATCAGTCTGATGAAGAACAGCTGTTTAGCTGTTCAAAACCATAAATAAACGTTATCATTACCAGAAGAGCTAAATAAAATAAATTTATCAAAAATACCTAGTAACCAGAATAATAGTAAATAAAACTATTCTAACAACTTCAACGAGATTTCCTGATAAATACTTTTCATTGTAAATCCAATGCTAACGCATGCTGACTGAGAAATAACAATTTTAATGAAACGATTTATTGTGGCGGCAATATTAACAGTATGGATCCAATGGACCCGAATGGTAAATGATGAAACAAAAACTTGTTGAGTTTCCTAGGCTTAAGTGCCCGCTTGACAATTCCACTTGCTTTACGGCCAACTCTATCGAATTAAATAAATGTAAATAGCTTGATTTAAAGCTACGTTATTCGGAGAGATAATGACATTGACATTCTCCCATTAAAAATATTGGGGGATGCATCCTAAATCAATTTCAAGATGTACGTCTATGGTGAAAACCTAATATTAATATAGGAAGATTGTTTAATGAACTGGGTAGTTTGTTTGTTGTGATTAGCGTGTAGTGGGAATTGTGGTTAGCGTGTACTGGATACTGATTTAGCTCAGATTTAAAAGCTCATGATTAAAGTTTTTCATATTCTTATAAAAAGAATTTTATGTATGGGATGAGAAAACGTACTTTTACTAGAGATGCTCACAAAAATTGAAAGACGATTGGAAATATCGTAATTAACAATGTCACTAACAAACGAATTTGTAAGGTCATTCTATAAACATAATCAATTAACAATTTAGATATAGTAGTTGTTCTAGTAGGTATGTTAATTTAGAATTTAGTTGAGTAGGTTATCAATGAGTTCGCGTAGAATCTGAAAAAGTTTTTACTAATAATCTTGAGGAGATTTATGTCTACATCACCAATAGCATGATAAACACAATTAGTAACGTTAAAGTTTGGTGGTAATTCGCAGTTGCTGGATATAAAAATTTTTTAGATTTAGATTTGGATAAGATGCTGAGAAATCACACAGCAATTTAATGCATTGACTCAAATAATGCCCATGATAATATTTATTATGATTTAATTCATTTTATCCTACTTTGAAAAAGCACCATCTACGTTCATATTTATTCAATTTACCCATACTCGGTGCATTCTTAGTATAACAGATTGTGTACTTGTCTGATAAGTCTTTGGTGAAATAACTGTTTCGTAATTTAATTCAAAATGCATTATAAAACTTGTGGTTTTAATAATGGCTGTACATTTTTATGTGTGTAGGCAATATTTCATTTTCTTTCAAGTTATAATTAGTGAAATACTTTGTAACTAATTAGACCTGGCCTGCACGTATGAGATATCAAGAGCTAAAAATGAATTAGAAAATACACCAGACAATACGCCAGAAAAATCACAAGTAATCCATAATCAAAAACAACAGTTATAGAGGTAGAATTTAAGAAAAAATCGTTATAAAAGTGCTGGTCTTTCGCGCAGAAAATAAATCATGCAAGCTAACAATAGCTGCTGCAATTTCTTTAAAGTTGACGGAAATATGGTAGGGGCGAGACTTGTTAACTAAAATCTTGTGTTTGAGTTACGAGATAATTTTTTTTCTGAAAGTATTCCATTGATTTCTTTTGTCATTTAAAATTTTTTTTGTTGTTGTTATGATTATGGTTATTAAATTTTTGTTATCTTGCCAACCCAACAATTGTCTCAGCACTCTGGCAGATTACTATTCAAATAATTATTTCATTTTTGGCTGTATGGTGTTTTATCATTATTACCTCGTGGTGGAATAGCCCAAAGCAACGCTAACATTTTTGCGTAACAGCAAAAAGTACAACCAGGTATGGTTGACCATAGCCATCAAATTTAGAGTTTGAACCCTTATCCTGATGCAAACTTCTGAATCCTGAATCCTGAGTCCTGATCCAACTTTTATGCACAAAAGCACTAAATCCCAATTCTGTCTAACAACAGCATGGCACTTCACACTTGTTGAAATCTACAGTAGCTTAGGTCTACTTTATTGCGAGACTTAAGCTAGGTCTTAGCGAAAGCTCTGAACTCTTTGTACAAACGTATCACTTGCCAATAAATGCGATTGTCTCAGGCGCTCTACAAGTAGTAAGCTGGATAGTGCTGAAGCAATATTGTTGTCATAGCCCAGTGGTCTCAGTAACATAAATAATTGTTTTCCAAAAAAGTCTTCTAGCTCAGAGAGCCCTTTATATTTGTTACGTCACTACGGTCACTGATGTATTACGGCCACGTCAATGTGGACTCGAATATTTCCCATCTGCTAATCTGGGCTGTTTTCTATTGTAACAAAATAAACACTCTAATAACACAATCACTCGATCTGTGCGTAAATGGAGGAGAGGTTAATAGCCATTTCCTCATTTTTCCAAATTCCGACTACCAATAGAACTGGCATATAGTAATGTTATCAGAACAAGCTAGAACTCATATCTCGCTCCCACTTCTCTGTATAACATAACTACGCACCTGCAGTTATGCACTCTATTGAAACAATCACTTGACAGCAATCCCGTGACTGATCGACATATGAGCAGTGTTTCATTCTAAAATGAATCTTTCAAACAGTAATATTTTATCAAGAAAATCAATAATTGGACCTACCTTTAGATCTTGTAACTTCGAGCATGTCAAAATCAATGCTAAAAGACGCATCTGCACTAACCGATAAAGCAATGATGATTTGATTAAATAGTGCAGAGCACAACTAAAGTATTGTTGCTGAAGTCGAACCTCGAAGTATATACTCTGTGATTGCAGTTTCGAATTCACCGGAAAGACCATTTTAATTTTTGCGAAGATGACGTGTCCAAACGACATTACGTAAGCTGTGACTCATAATTTCTTACTCTTTAAAATTTTTGCGTGGTTAAAATATTTCTTACACAATATGATTCATCATTGAGCAGAAAGTAATGGCGGAAATTTCAACGTTTGAATTTCATGTAGTATTTGGTATTCCAATCCAAATAATATGTTGCCTAATTGACGTCATGAAATGAAAACTTAATATGTATGTACGAAATATCTACAAAGTTTCATTGTTGTAGGCAAATTTTTCAAATCTGCCTTAGCCAATAGATATCTTGAACGGTTAACATAGCAACAGCAGAATAGAAGAATAAAGTAAATATGGCGTCTCAAACCAATTACCAAAAGTGGAAGCAATTGAATCCTCATTGCAGTAAAATCAATGCAATGTAAACATTAAACACTGCTACAGCTTAACTTACTTAATCATAATGACGGAGCTTGGAAATGAGCAACAAGTAGTCAAAAATTATCGAATTAGTTTATGAGGTCATATTTGTTTAATGGGCTTAACACGTCGTATTTACTTTTAGCCTCGTACTCTGCTGTTGTTATGGTAACTGTTCTTGATATCTATTGGCTGAGGCAGATTTATTTAAATTTTCCTGAATCCTCATTTGTGTTTACATTCGTTCTTTGCTTGATAATATTATTACAACTACCCGATCTACTGCTACTAATAAAACTTCGTGATTCGCATTGTGGAGATGTTTAACCTGTATTTTGCTGGCCCTGCAGAGTTTTCAATTAATTTCATTATCCTGTTATCAAAGAACTAACGATGACTACTTAAATAGTTGAAATACATTTTCCGGTATTAGAAGTTAAAGCTGAATGATTTCCTGGATTAAATTATTCATAGGCTATTTATAAAATGCAACGTGCAATGGAACCTGATTTGGAATGATAGGAGGGCTTCATAAAATTTTTAGTTGATGGAGGAAATTGTGAAAAAAAATCCCTAATCTTCTAAAACAATCAGATGATAAAATTGCACAACATAAAAGAAAACAGGTTTTTTCAAAAACAAGTCGTATCTTTGTGCACACAGAGTAGATCAAAAATGAAAATCTTAGAACTTGACGACATCTAATAGCAATAACATTTGCCTGTTCGTCAAAACTATGACAAGCAATAGAATCATGTTTCTGACGAATTTGCACTCAATGCTTGATATTTGAAAAGCTAAAATTTTTGCATCAATTAGCAAAAAAGTATTAAGCACTTTATCTCATTTCTACAGATATAATGAAGTTTTTAAGCTCACTGCGAAAATGTTAATTCTCATTTAGTGATATTTTACATATTTTAGCTTTTCATCTGTAAACAGCAGCTATTTAGTATGCAAACATCAAATATGCTATAGATATTCAAATCAAAAATTATATCATTTATGCCATTGTTTCTCAAACTTTTTTCAATGAGTGCCCCCCTGAACAACCGACCGACTTTCGAACGCCCCTTTTGACTAAAAGTAAAAACACATGTATTCGACATTCATCTCAACAACGTAATATCAAACTCAGAAGCTTTTAATGGGATGGATGAGGCGGGTGTTTGGTAATGAATTCGTCAATATCAGATTTCAACTTAGTAAGGAACAGCCTCAAGTCTCCACGGTTGACTATTTCAAGACGATTTCTCTTGCTGTTCAGAAGCGTTATCATCGCACTAAATGCACGATCTACCAAGTAAGAGCTGGGAAAGGCAATCAGAAAAAGTTTGAATCGATCGCATACATGAGGGTATCTTTCATTAATTTTGTTTTGCAGCCAAAGCGATTGATACGAAGTCTTGAACTTTGGTTTTAGTTCAAGATCACTTTTCAATGTCGTGAGTTCCTCCTCCAGAATTCCATTTTCAGAAATAATATCAAAAAATGGGTCGATTATCTATTCAGGGACTTCCAATTGAAATACATCCTGGAATCGCACTTCCATGTCTGCCTTTAATTCCTGAAGATGTTTGCTGTATGCGTCTATGTCAGCATTGTTTATAGTACTACCACTGCGTGAATCAAGTTGTTTCAAGCTTGCGAACTGAAAAAAATCTCCTTCAGCTAAATTCCGCTGATATAGTGTGAGCTTGTTATTGAATCCGGGCAGTTAAGATTTTACCTTGATAAGGTTTATTTCGTTTCTTTGAAGGTTCAAAATTAGTTCATTAAATTTGGCGAATATGTCCGATAAGTATGCAGAATTATTTCTGATGAGCATGACTTTTTGAGCAAGACCAGGATCGCAACTCTGCAAAAACTCCACGACAGTATCAAAAAGTAAGTTGAAACGTGCAAGGCAGTTTCCTTTTGAAAGCCATCGCACTTCGGTATGAAGTAATAAGCGCTCAAAGGCTTCATCATTTTCATTGCACAATTGCTTGAATAAGCGTGTGTTTGGTGCGTCGGCTTTACTTTTATTAACTGCCTTGATAACAGTCTTCAAGAGCTGTTAAGAACACCACAAATATTTTTGGCCACCAAATGCTGCCGATGAATTAGGATTTTCGGATTTCAAGAAAGCGTTGAATCCACGGTAACGGCCCATCATAGATGGTGCACCGTCAGTTGCACAGGCGATGACATTAATCAACAGAATTGCATTGGTTTCATAATAAGTTTTGATTTCCTAAAATACTGTTTCTCCTCGCGAATCAGTATTTATAGAGATAAAGCTATTGCCAGCTTTTTACATAAAACTCCATTGTGCACAAAACGAACATAGCCGAGTAGTAGCGACTCATTACCAGGCAAAGTTGCCTTGTCCAGTTGGAGGGTAAATTCTGTAGTCAATATGTTGCATAACTTCTGTTCTACATCTGCTGACATATCATCAATGCGTCTTTGTACGGTATCATTACTCAAAGGAATTGACTTGATTACTAAGGAACAAGCCTTGGGTTGCAAAACAGTGTTCAAAACTTCTTTTATGGCAGGCAAGATCAATTCTTCACCAATCGTATGAGGATTGCCTTTTTTGCAATCATCAAAGACAGATTGTAAGATGCTAGCAATCCATCAACACTTTGCTGGAAAGAGCTTACAAACATTGAAACAATAGTTTTTCGGTTTTTGAAATTATCCCAAAGGCACTGAAAAAATGTTGCACTTTTGTCAGGTTTATCCGGCTGAATTTTTGTTAAATGCTCAGAAATTCTGGATTGTTTCATTGCTTCTTAGAAAATACTTGATTACATAGCAAACACATCGGCTGCAACTCAGAATGAAGGGCTGGGATAAATCCATATTGGAGGTAGCTGACGCTGCATTGCCTACATTTTCGTTTCCCAGAACTCAATGTTGCTGTAATATTTAGCTTTAATTTACTTTTTTAATTTAAAAATGTTTACTATTTTTAAATTAAAGATTTTATAAGAGTAATTATTTAAACTTGAAAATAGCCTAGTTTTAGATAAATAAGGTTGGGTAAATACATTAACAAACTACGCTGTCTTATTTTAGTTTCTGACTGGTATGAAAATAAATACCAAAAAACTAAATGTTTAAATTGAACTATTTAAGCTAAACCAGGGGTTCTTAACCGGGGGTACTTCTACCCCTCGGGAGTAGGAAGCACCAAAGCAGGGGATTTGAGATGAGGTGTTAGAATAATGCGTATTTTAAACTATTTGCTAAAAATTTATTTTCAATGTTGTTTAAAATAACAAAACATTTTCCGAAGCCTTTTTTAACATCTGCATTTCTGAATGATTTTTTGTCATAAGAAAGAGTTACTGTGACGTAATAAATAGCTTCTTGTTTGTTCCGACAGAATTGGTTTTGCACTGAATTGGTTTTGACTTGCTTTTGTCATGAACAATATTATGGTTAATAAATATACACCGGTAACATGCTACATTGTGTTTTATTTCATCGTTAGATTGTATATTTACCGGTAACTTTGCAGGTGTTTGTTCGATAGGTCTAGGGGTACAAAAACATTTCACAAAATTTTAAGGGGTACGAGCGCCAAAATGGTTAAGAAACACAGAGCTAAACTGTAGAGCACCAACTTAAAGTGACTTACAGCTTGTTACAAGACACTTTAATTCTTGATTTAATTGTTACAAATGAACAAATACTGACGTAACAGTCGGTAAATTGGAATCTATTTGATGTTGCCAAATTTAATTTGCGATAAATTTATGCAATGTTAAAAAACCGTGAAAATATTATCAAACGGTTACACCACTAGTAGTTGTGCAATCACATTAATGATGTAATCACATTAAATATATTGAATTTAGACATTTCAAGGTGTTAAGTTATGCGTTACGATACTGACGAACATGCCAGATCCTGCAATGCGATGTTACTCACAATTATCTCGATAGATATTTGCAAGAAAGTCATTAAAGTCATCTTTTTTGAAATATTGTCATTTGCTTCTAGAACTGCCCCAATTTATTCTTAGCGTCCCCCAACTGCCCAATTTGTATCCAGCGACCCCCAAATTGTAGCCAGCGCCCACTTTAAGAAACAGTAGTTTATGCAAACATTGTAATACCTTCAATTTGAACTTGACAGTTCTATAAGAATACAAAAATCTGGTATGCATTGCAGGCGACGGAACAATAGAAGTTAGCGGTATAACATTTTTGATAAAGAAGGGAAGAAGAAAATATAAAATCACTGATTTGAATGGGTAGGAATCGATAGACTCATTGATTGCAATAATAGTAGTGTAGCAATGATTTGAAATAAGAAAGCCAGGGTGTTATCCTCTGTTGCCTGTGCTATCTGATTAGGCACTAATAGCAAACGATACGAGAGTAAGTAACAAACGATATTTTTGAAAGTCTGTCAAGAAAACGGCTGCAATATTTTACCACATTGCTGAAGTTTCACCACATGCCAAAACCTGACAATTTACAGTTTTGAAACAAATTCGAAAAGTTTTTTTGAATTGAATTTGGGAAGTGTGGATTTGAAATGCAAGATCGGCCAGGGGCCTATATGGCTTATCTATGCTAAGGTTGCTTACTCCTCTTTCAAACAGGATTTGCAAACTACTGTTTGTAAGGAATACCATGAATTTCATATTAAACTACTAGCATGTTTCGCCATAGAAGATCAACATTTAACAAAACCATATCTTTTTGAAAGGTTATTGTAACGTGGCATGTCGAAAGATATTCCAATGTCGCAGCTTTACTTATCCATTAATTTAGACATGTCAAATGATAAACAGATAGGCTTCAAAATATGATTTACAGAAGATATTAAAAAACTCAACAGTGAGGCAAATAAAACTTTGTTGAAACAGAAATCTAAATTATATTATGGTAGAGCACTACAAGTATGAAGAGAATATCATGAAACCATGGTGGTGTGCATAAAGTAACATAGCCGGGATGGGTGGGAAGAGAGACGACGTTCTAAAATTTTGGACTGGTAACAGTTTATTATTGATATATGAGATGTCATCATGTCAATTCAGTTACAGTTATGGAAAATCAAAAATAACTTCGCACTTGGCAAGTAGCCTACACTTGTACAGATTATGATGGCATAAAAATTGGAAAAACTTATGATTATAAAATCATGAAGCGGTAAGCTTATGTTAGAAATAATAGCACGGACTTGACTCAAAATCAACAATAAACTAATAACAGAATATAAATTAGAGCAGATAATTGGAACGTCACAACACTGCTCTGATTATGTTGGCCGTTCTCGCTGACGAAACGTAAGCGTAAATAAAAGCAGCATTGAAGGAATTTTTTCTGGTATTTACTACTCATCGGTGGAACAAAAGCTAGAAATAAATTTAATTTTATGCTTAGTGAACAACTTCATCAAACATTCTAAGCTTTTTTAAACATTTGTCCGTATTTGATACAAACAAAGGGTATCTGAGTAACATTTGAACACTTACAATCTTTTTTTATGTTTGGCTGCGTTCGCACAAAGCGGAATTCCTAACTAGGAAAGAAACTTTTTGCACGCATTATCAAGTCTCGAAACGAGGAACGATAACTACATATTTAGAGCGGGTTTTAAGACGAGATTTTGCAACCTTATACCGAGTGTGAACTGCACGAGTTACGAACTGACATTTGACAATAAGAACCCTGCTTGGTGTCAAAATTGAACTGCAATCACAAAATATTTTTCTTGATAATTAGCTAGAGCTAGGCCTGCAATGGACGTATGAAGCAATGGTCGTTTGTAGCAATGGGCATAAAAGACAATGGGCAACGGTCAATGGTCGTTTGCAACAATGACATATAGGGAGGGTAATGGACGTATGGGGTGATAAGGCATTTGGAGAAAAGTACATACGAGGCAATGAGCGTATTGGGTAATGGTGATATCGGGCAGTGGGCGTATGAGGCATGGTGAAATAGGGCAATGGGCATATAAAGCAATGGACATATGGAGCAATGAGTGTATGTGGCATATGGGTGCGTGGAGAAATGGATGTGAGAAGCAAGGGGCGTAAAAGAGTGGACACGGCAGTGGGAAAATAGAAATGGCCCATACATCCCTTGCCCATATGCACATTTTCGCATATGCCCATTTTCTCAAACGCCAATAGCCCCTTAGCTCCACACACCCACTGCTCCATATGCCTATTACTCCATACGCCCATTGTTCCATCCGGATCATGGACCAATTGCCACTTACTAAAATCATGCTTTGCAACTTGTTCTCAAGTCTTGAAATTTCTGATTTTGTAGATTTCGACACTTGAATTTTGAGACGAGTTCTTGAACCTGATTCGCAACCTATGCACGAACCTCTGCCTAGTTTAGTTTTAAGCTTCTCATCCTAACATGTCAAATTATAGTCAATATGCATTGAGTTATATTTTAAGGCTAAACAAAACATTTTACTGGGTTAAAGGTATTTTGTATGATAAGATTCGTAATGACTGCTAAAAAGTCGAATTGTAAGACAACTATCGATTTTATTGAAAATCAGTACAAATGAATTATACAAAGTTATAACTGTTATCAGTCAAAACTTGGAAATAAACAAAACTAAGCAAAATGTTGTTTCAAAAATAATAAAAAGGTAAATTTGTTTTCATTATAAAGCATGGTTACAAGTGCACAATGCAAGTTTAATGCTAAATAACAACGTTTTGTTCTCTACCAATTACAGTCAATTAGGCTCCAAACATTGTTCAAAGCAGTATCTGTTAAAAGTGACTTCAAATGTGATTCTATTCGGTTTAAAATAGAGTGTTAACTAAATCTTTTATGTGTTTCAGTGTACAGTAGTAATCAGTAATTAACTATTTTTGTCCGAGTCCAACATCGTTTGAGTATATCTTTGGTAAGAACAAAAAAGAATTAGCACAAACCGTTGATGAATGCATCTTCCCACAAGTTGGGAACAAAAATAACGACAAAATGATGGCTTCAGCTTTCTCTCATGTGCTGCCGTAATTTTGAGAGTGCTGCTCCTTGGCCCTCTTCTTTTGGCCTCGGAAACAAAACAGAAAAAAGTCTTAATTTCTGTTTATGAGTAACCATTAGATAACCCATGGTAGACCCATTTATCAAATTATTTTCCTACAAATGTCCATTTTTTGTGAAACATTGTGTGATTCTATCGTTTTTACCTTGATTCTTTAAAAAAACCAACCAATATTAATAAAATTCTGAGACCTAAAAAATGTTTTGGTTGGAAATAATGCTCTCTATTTAAAAATCCTAGGTGTAGTATTTTTTCGCGCTAACACACATGACATACAAGAAAAATGATTACCAAACCGACCTACATTAGGTTTTTGTTTGCACGCGTCTTCGTATCTACTGTAAAATAGATTTTTGCTAACATTATTTTCCGGTCACCAATTTAACGGAATTATTTCTAAGAAAAACCACAATAATGATTCTACAGGATAAGTATCAACGTTCAAAAGCAATTTTTTTTGATATCCTTTCCAGGGTGGCAGAAAACGATACTTTCCTCGAGGGACGATTGGGCATACACTCGACGTTCGCAGTAATTTAAAAAATCAGCTTGATCGAATTTTAAACATACAAAAATGAAGCCACGCTGGTGGAAGGAGCTTGATAAACACAATAGTGATAAAAATACGAAACAGCTTTAAAAAAAGTTGTTTGATTGCAAGCTTTTCATTACTCACTCACAGATGGCCACATTGGGTCAACTGGAAAAAAAGTAAGTAAACGCGATTTTATACGTACTACATCTCAAAGAATATTTTAGAAATTCAAATGAGTTGGTTTTTTATCTTATTTATTGGAAAAGGAAAAAGAGAAAAAATCATTGTATCTAATGTTGTGAATCAAGGCCGACAATTGATACCTGGCTTTATTCAACTAATAAAGCACTTATCACAGTTAACAAACGTATAAAATAGCTGTAAAATAAAACGTTATAAGGAAACCAAAATATAGCTTATCAAACTAGAGATTTGTAAATACAATTAATTAGCTGACTGTCATTGCACTATAGCCATGGTTACTGCAGCAAGCTAATTGCTTGCACAACGCAGATAATTGCAAGGCTCGAAGGCACAAGCAACTACGCATTAGCAAATTAGGCACGCGAATAGTTGTAGTACCAATATTTACTACATTCCTCCCTACTAACAAAACTTAGTTGCAAATGATGTAAACAACAGTATAACACAATATTAATTCACGTTAGTAATTCAATTAGTAAGATATGGGATTTCCATATTTTTCTGGCTGTTTACGGATGCGTCGTGATCGAAGTATACCCGAGTTGCTAATATCAGAAGAGTCATTTTGTAACCGTTCATTGTCGAGTTGAGTGGCAGATTCTAAATCATGTTTGTCAGTTCGTTCTAAGGGTTTTTGGGCGTTTTCTATTTGCGATGTGGTACCAATTGCCGGTAAATTATTAGTTAACTCGCAAGAAGGCTCGCTTGCTCGAACAAATCGGCGTAACAAAACTGGTCCTTTTTGTAGTAGCCAAGAAGATAGACTTTTCCCTAGCATGGACCGTCTTTCAAAACCAAAAAATCTTTCATGTGGTGTGCTGTTAGTTGACGTGCACAATAGGGACTTAACAGCATGCAAAGCATCGGGAAGCACATCTTGCCACCTTTCAACAGGGATTTGCTGGTCGCAAACCATTAGCTGAACTGTTTTCCAAATTGTTTTATTTGTCCGCTCAACTTGAGAATTACCAGTTGGATGGTAAGGGGTACGACGACTGGCAGCTATCCCTCGTTTGACTAGATAATTCCTTAAATCTCTGGCCATAAAAGCAGCCCCGCGATCGCTGTGCACGTACATGGGTAGGCCAAACAGAACAAACAGCTGAGTTAGGCTTCTGATAACAGTAGCAGTTGACAGGTTTTTGCACGGAAAAGCGAAAGAATATCGAGAGTACTCATCCGTCACAATAAAAACATATGGAGCTGGTCCAGGCACAGGTCCCTTGAAGTCAATACTTACACGCTCCCATGGGGGTGTAGTTTTTATAAGCGATTCTTCTTCTTTTATGTAAAATCGAGGTTTTATCTTTGCGCAAATTTTACAATTGCTGCATACTCGTTTTACATCATCCACAGAAAATGGAAAATTTTTGGTCCTGACAAAATGAACTAACCGAGTGATTCCAGAATGTCCCAACTTCTTGTGAATGTCTGCGAGATCGCAAGAGTAGGCACTAGCAGCAACTTGCATGCGTGACAAGGAATCGGGAACTACATTAAGTTTTCCCGGGCGATGTTGAATACGGTAGTCGAAACAACCCAACTCGGCTTTCCACAATTGAATTTTTCGGTTTTTAACTTTGCCTTTGCTTGTTTTATCGAGCATAAAAGATAGAGCGCGTTGATTAGTAACTAGATCAAAACATTTACCATAGAGGTAATGACTCCATCGCCTAACAGCTTCCAGTATAGCGAGAACTTCTTTTTCAACAACAGGATAAACCTTCTCGCTCTTATTAAGTGTTTTTGAAAAAAAAGTAACAGGTCTTCCTTCTTGACTTAAAGTAGCAGCCACAGAATGTTCAGAAGCATCGCAGTCAACTTGAAAAGGTACATCATCTCTGATATATGACAAGCAGCAATTGAGAAGAGTTTCTTTTAGAGATTCAAATGCCTCGGCAGACTCTTTTGACAAAGGGAAATTATTACAAGTAATAGCCAAATTAAGAGGCCGAATACGCTCAGAAAACTGAGGAATCCAACGTGCGTAGTAAGCAAACATACCTACTAATCGTTGCAGCGCTGATTTGCAAGTTGGCAATGGTAAGTTCATCAGCGGTTTCAGTCTTTCAGAGTCGGGTCGAATAACCCCATGCGATACGCGATAACCCAGTAAATCTATTTCAGATTTACCAATGATCGACTTCGACTCGATAAAAGTCAAGTTGTTTTTTGCAGCAGCTTTAAGAAGAGCGTTTAAATTTCGATCATGATCTTCCTTATTGGCTCCCACAACAGTGATATTGTACAAATAAGCGTATGTCCCTTGCAGTTTGTATTTCTGAATGATTTCTTGAATTATTCTTTGGAAATGCGACACCCCGTTGGTAACGCCAAAAGGAAGTGTAGTGTATTAATAAAGCTTTCCATCAGCTTCAAAAGCTGTATATTCCCTATCGATTTCACAAAGGGGAATTTGATGGTAGGCCGACTTTAGATCTAATGTACTAAAAATTCTTCCTCGAGCAATTTGATTAACTTGATCATCAATTCTTGGAAGCGGATATGCGTCCAAAAGGGTAAACTTGTTGATAGTTCGAGAATAATCAATCACCATTCGCTTTTTATGCCGCCCATCATCAGCAATAAGGACTTGAGCTCGCCAAGGAGACGTGGATGGTTCAATAATGTTATCATCTAGTAATTTCTTTATTTTTAATCGAATAAATTGCTGATCTTCTGCATTAAAGCGTCTTAATTTCGTTGCAATAGGTCTTACGCCCGGGTCGAGATTTTTAAAAATACGAATCGGGTTGATCTTTGCAGCCGCAACTGTGCAAACGGATGAATTAATGATAATATCTTTTCCTTCTTCGTTTACTTCAAATACAACTCGACGATGTCGTTTCATAAAATCTTGGCCAAGTATAAGATCAGCACACAGATTTTGTGTTACTCCAAGCTGCAGGTTATATTTTTGTTCGAAAACCGTCAGCTCTGCTGACGTTTTACCCAAGCTTTTAAAAGTAGCATTCTGTTTTGCTAGAGCTACTTCTGTAATCGGTCCGTTGGGCGCCTTCAAATTGAGCCATTCAACCGCGTTTAAGCTGATGTGACTATGCGAAGCACCAGAGTCCAATAATGCGTAAATAGTCTTTTTATTGATTTGTACTGGAATGGTAGATAAGGCTAAGCAGTTTGGTACTCCAATTACCGAAAACAAACAAGGAGATAAGGATGCAGCTACATTGTCATCACCAGAGCTAATTTGATCATCTTTTTCATCATGAATTCCCGCTGTTAAAGATTTTGATGACGATCTGCATGCTTTGTAAAAATGTCCTTTTTTCCACAACCCCGGCAGTAGCAATCTTTAGCAGGGCATTCCTTTCTACCGCCGGGATGCATATTTCCAGCACAAAAATAACACCGTTTCTTGTTTTGGCGAGTTTTGCTTTGGGAGGAACAAGCGGCGGAGACAGGTGATTGTAGCGGTTTGACAAATAAACTTCCAGATTGGTTTGGCGCTCTTTTTAAAATTTCAGCTTTTGATATGGCATCATCTAAAGTTAATGCGTCTTCTTCAAGTAGTCGCTGCTTAATGAACGAGGAAGTAATTCCAGTAATGAATGCATCTCGAGTCAATTCACTTTGGAATTCTTGGGCTAACACCGCACGCCAATTACAATCTTTTGCCAGCGATTTCAGTTCTCGAGAATATTAGGCAATTGACTCTCCAGGTTTTTGTTCTCTCCTAAGTAGAAGATGTCTGGCGTAAGTTGCATTTTTTTGCTTTAAAAACGTTTGATCTAGTATAGTTTTTGCTTCTTCGTAGTTGGCACTTTCTTCGATCAGATCGAATATCTCTGGTGACAGATAGCAATGCAATAATGCTAATTTATCTACAACTCGTTCCGGAGCATCAGCATTTTGTTCAGCGGCAGGCAGCCGGAGAGATTGTTCAACCGCATGAGCAAATGAAGTAAATGTTTTTATCCAATGTTTATAATGCTTGTAAGCAAATGGATCTCCCGGATCCGCGTTTAATATTTGCGGCTTGAGTAAACGATCCATATGAAATTTATTAGTTGAATAAATTGTTGTGAACCAAGGCCGACAATTGATACCTGGCTTTATTCAACTAATAAAGCACTTATCACAGTTAACAAACGTATAAAATAGCTGTAAAATAAAACGTTATAAGGAAACCAAAATATAGCTTATCAAACTAGAGATTTGTAAATACAATTAATTAGCTGACTGTCATTGCACTACAGCCATGGTTACTGCAGCAAGCTAATTGCTTGCACAACGCAGATAATTGCAAGGCTCGAAGGCACAAGCAACTACGCATTAGTTGTAGTACCAATATTTACTACATCTAACAACAATAGATATTACAGAATTGTTCTAATTTTGACGCATTATAAAGCAGTAGGTTGCAGCTTAACATCTCATCGCAGGCATTGTGTATCATGTGTGGTTGTGACCGAGTTTGCTCACGCTTTTTTTTCGTATCATGATGAATACGTGATTGTTTTTAAGCTATTCTTATTGTTTTCTTCCCAATTGGCAAGCGCATAAATTGATGGCATGTGAGAAAATGCTGTTTTTGTCACTATGTGTTATGGTCACTTTTACACAACGCTCTATATTTATTCTTCTTTAAGTTTCTATTTTCTACGTCAGCCGTCCTTAAAGTTTTTTTAGCTCTAATAAACTTAAAAATAGGATTTGTGTAAGTTTAGATACCGTATTATACAATTACCGTGTAATCTAACACATCTCTTATTCTTAAATCAAAATTCTCACTCTGAAGCTAATCTCAATATCTCCGGGAGTATTGAGGCAAACTTTAAGAACCTTAGTTATATGCAGTTGGTTTGTTTTTGATGATCCTGGCTTCGATGGCCCTGCATCATTATAATCAACTCTAAATTGCTGTTGATCTTCAACATTCTTTCCATTGACACAATTTTGAAAGGAACACATCAACAATTTGCCCTTCAGATTCATGAAATTTTTTGCAGTATTATAAATGTTTTTGAAACCGTAATCTTCATATCAAAGGCCCTGATTACTTAGGTTGCCAGAGACAACCGGTAAAGAATAAATATTACAATATCTGTCGGAAGTAGTGGTACTCCTACGTCAAAGTTGAAAAAATTTGTGAACAGTCAAATTTAGTTCTTTACCAAAAGTAAACGAAAATCACCAATTGGGTATAATTACGTATTGTTTAAACAGATTTTTTGTTTTTCAAAAAGTACGGAAATATTTTTATCTTCTTAGTTTTGCTCCAAAATTTTTATAATTCCTATTCCGCTGTAAGTTTACTCAGTTGCAGCAATTGCAATGATTTATAATTAATTTGCCAAAAAAGCATCAAAAATTTTTAATACGCAATTCATTACTTTGCACCAGTTGTTAGTGCAATTGCCCAAGCGTCCCTCACTTAACTTCTAACTTACATAAAGTCAAAACAGTACTTGAAAAGTGCAATATTTCATTTTTGTTACTTAACTGCAGTTATTACCAGATTTTTTTAAAAAAAGCTAGTGGTTAAAAACGACGTTGCATCGGTTGATCTGCGAGTCACATGTCGGGCTCTTCGGGCGAATCACATAGCTTGCAAATGGACCTCCTCAAATAATGTACAGTAAATGCAAAAATTCAATTTGAAAACTCACTACTAGGTAATTTTGATAGCTTTCGTTTTCCTACAGTCTTAAAAAAAGCAATAAATATGATTAGCAGTCTGGAGCAAGAAATACAAAATATCAATATTTTCCGTCTCTAAAGGGAGGCTGGGCCACTATTGGATTAAGTGACAAAAATGCTTAAAATATTAGTGTTTAACTGACTTATGCAGTAAATTCTGAACGCTCGGCTGATTGTTGACAATTTAACTAAATTGCTTTTTAGGTTACATTTGATAAAGTTTTACAGTGCCAATTGTGCGTGTATTTATATAGAAAAAACTGATCGCACCATAACACTGTTGATAAGAACTGTGAACAGTAGTCAGTGATTGGTATAGGATCTGTTGACCAAAATGTACAAAAGTTATAAGGTATTGCGGAAACGTGCAGCTGTTATTTGGAACGCTGTCCACGATTTGGTTAAAATTCTCACGAAGCTTGACTTGACTTTGACGCGATGGTTTCACTGCCATCCCGTGGCTGATTGATCAATCATCGGCATCAACTGAATGTTTTTAACTTTTAAATTACTATATAGGCGCAATTTTTATTTAATTGTGTGTTTAACATCGAATTATGAAGTCAGGAATATCTAGATTCTAGATATCCCTGATTGTTATAAGTGCTTATAAAACTGATGTTTACTCAATTTTCTTGGTAAAATTGCTGGGTGTATGGCTATAGAATTTGGCTGAAGTACTGTAACAATATACAGTAGCTGAAAGGGTATGTAGAGTAACGAACGTTTGCCATACATGTGTGGTTAAAGTCCAATAGTTTTGTCCACAGTTGATACTATACTTACAGTTCACACAAGCGTTACAAAAATCTTTGAGAAGAAATCGGAAGCAAAAAAATAATTTAAACTGATTTTCCTTTGTTATCAAGCATAAAAGAGGGCATGATGCAGCGTTAGTAACGATAGACAATATAAATTTATGTGACGCCAAACTTTGCGTGAAATTTGAGAACGGATAGCGCATCACCTGGAATAAGCTGGCGTAACATTGGTGGCAAGCGAATCCTCAGTTTGAGTGCCAATGTTTTGGTAGCTGCTGTCAAGTTTTTAGTAGTTTTTTCCCTGTAAAAAGTTATTATTGTAAAGCGTTATTTTTAGTAGTGAATGTGAAATGCAGCAAATAATCATTTTATGTTCTTATGATTTCAGCAGATTGTACCTACATAAAGCTTAAGTTTTCACTGATTCATTTTTGGTGTTGTACAGTTTACTCACCATTTATATTCCATTATTTTTTATGTTATATCTATTTAAAATTTTTTTCAGTTTTTGCGAAGAGTCACGATCCAAGCAACGTTAATATGGCAAAATAGGCGGGACTATCCTCAAATACGGGTAATAAAGACGCACTATCATCACTAGGACTCATGCCAAGTGTAAGATACTTTACGTAGCTCCTAGCTAGCCCAATATCCTACATAGGACTGTACACGAAACAGACTCAAACAATGTAACACAAAGCACAATACTAACGTACCGTTTACTTTTGAACCAGGTTCCTTTTGACGTTACTGCTAACTGTGCAGATATGAACTAAAAGTGGTATCCTTACATGAAATTGATCATACAAAAGTTAATTAGGCATAGAAAAACTTTCCAAAGATTATACACTAAATGTGGTGTTTTAATTGCAGTACGTGATTACTTAATGGCAAGTTCTGGCATGCGCAGAAGAACACATCGAAAAACCTGGGTTAGAAGCCCACAGGAACCACACACCACGCAACATACTTCCAGGCAAAAATAGTTTTTACGATGAGTCACGATCCGAACAACGTTAGTATAGCAAAATAGGCAGAACCATCCTTGGACACAGAATTCGGCCTTTTAGCCTCATCAGCAAGGACTCGTCCCACTCAACGCCACGCCCCGGTGTTGTGCGCAAAGAATTAGACATTAACGTAACCATTGCATTGCAGGTGGACGCGAAGTGTGACTAGAGAATGAATAGTTGCGCTATTGAGGTTTAGCTATGAGGTATCACAAACCATAACAAGGCACTAACCAACGTCAAGAGTGCGGGCCGCGGCGCTAGTGGAATCAAACCATCGACCCCTCCAAACCATGTCGTCAGAATCTACGTAGCCCGGGACTGTCATAAAGCGGGCCGTCGGGCGCTTGGTGTGTAAATGAAATTTTTGTAGAATACGTGGAGATAAATTTTGGTGGCTAGACGAAACCAATGCCTTTGCTTCAATTGAAAAGGACGGTCGGATGTTTCGCCCCTTATCTCCCCGTTTTACCGTTTATGCAGGTTCAGTACAAGGGGTACCGAAAGGGCTAAAGGCACTCTTGGTTAGTCGCGTACAGCAGCAAGATTCCTCCACGCCGTAATTCGGCGGGTTTGGCTGGCGAAACAGTGCACAATCCCACCCACCCTGAGAGCGATATGCCGAAGTGTTTCACGGAGCGATGGACGTGTTAACATGAACCGTCTCCATTAGGCAATAATCAGGGAAATTTATCTTGTAGGAGAGCTTTGGGAGTGCGTGAATGCAGAACTACAAAGGCTTACTAAGCTATGCCCAACACAGAAGTTGCAATGTAATCAAATATGCACAGTTGCACACCGACGGGCAGTAATGACGTGCACGCTACTGCAATAATCGTATGCTTCTAAAAGTTTTAGAATACAACTTTCCTACCTCGTATGCCAAGGCGTAATAGTACCTAATATTGGGACCAATTCATGTATTATATATCACCAAATAATTACTATTTTGTTGCCCACTTTCGAATTTGACTTGAAAATAGGGATAAACGTTTACTAAAATGAGTTCAACGCACTGTTAATAGGAAGAAGAAGACGTGCAACAGAATCATACAACAAAACACCATCTGGATCATACAACCCTGAAGTAATTAAAATAGCCATGATACAAACCGGCACCCAGCATGCAAAATCCATGATGATTATTCTTGCAATTCGTTTTTGCATTTCGGCTTCTCGCTTTTGCAGATCAAGTGTATTCGCTGCGTTGATCGGGCGTTTTTTGGTCGAAGGTATGTAAATTAAAACACAACTAAGAGCAATGCAAAAAAACAATTTCAAGTTCAACGTAATGCTGGCAATACTGTATTCCAAACCAGGATTCGAAGGCTCACTAAAAAAGCTTTGGCAGGCACGTGTCCACGGTACTGTAAAATCCCAGCTTGCCTTCGGGAGGTTCAATAAAATACTAACTTGTCACCAGTTTCATTGAGTTTCGATGGTCTTTGAAGTCTTGATCAGTAGGATACGATTTCAAGCACGAATTAAACTCATCTTGGGCAGCATTACGTGAAAAGTGTTCGTTTATATACTCTAATTCTGATATAAATTCATGATTACTATAATTTGAACGATCAAGACGTACCAGAGGACATGTAACTTGGTCAATATACTCTTTCATCAACAGTGTAAAAATACCAGACAAAGTCTTCACAATATATAACATTGGGAAGAAACAAAATATTCTAAAGCAATTTCCATCATTGGGAAAACACCCAAAAACACTGCCACAAACCAAGATATGAAAATACAAACTTTCCGAGACCAACTAGATACAGTCATGGATGACAATGGTCGGTGAACGTGATATAATCGAAATGATGTTAAAATCACCATTAAAAACATGACGCTTCTCTTGAAATCAAAGCTAAACTTCTGACAATGTAACATTCTGAACTTCCGATCCATTCTACACTATTGTCGTTATTCGATCTCAATTTAACCACATGTAATATAGAAATAGGTATCAAATAAATTCCCATTATAAAATCAGCGACAGCAATGTTAATAATTACAATATGATTACATTGCAATGAAACAGAAGGCAAAGTTTGCTTAAAACATCATGTTTTAACGACGCTGCAAATTATGACGTATGCATTTCCAGTAATAACCAAAAAAGCGGTGATCCAGAAAAAATAGCGCATAGATATTGATACATGAGGAATAGAATATGATTCATCCAAGCAGAAATCCATTGTTTCGAAATAGGAATATTGGGATCAGCACTTACCAAGTTTGTCCTTATTATATTCTAGTGATTCATTTCCTATGATGCATTCACAATCGCAATTCAAGTCTAAGCAGCTCTCCCAAATACATTTCCCTGCAACAATTTTTAAATAAAGCCTTCAAATAATGTACAATATACAGTAAAAATCCGAAAGACTTGACACGCCAATGCTCCAAAATTTTTTTTTAACAAAACCATTGCCTATAATCTTAAAGATTAGTTTTTGTTAAATCTATTCGTTTATATGCATAGGCGTAATAGTTCGGAAGCTTAGAAATCCTCAGAATATTGTCAGTCTCTCCTAGTTTTTCTTACGCATTTCAAAAAATTGAAATAACACTTTTCAAGTTGTTTTTGTAACCGAGTAAACACAAAAAGCAGTTTCCAACAGTTGCTCTCCGAAGAAGTAAGCTCTTTAAGTTGTTTCTGTGACAAAAAATGGACAATACAGTCACTTTCGTTGAACAAGTTTTCCTTTCCTCAGACCCCTGCCCCTATTAAATGAAAAGCGTCACGCTTACATTCATTTGCACTTAACTTTAGCTGATGTCAGAAAAACAACGTAAGCTTACTGACGTTGCTTCAGCAAATAATATAAAAACAACAAACTAAGCGTCACACCAAACTATTTGTTTGACTGGATGGATTACTCAAACAAGTCTGTATAATACTGTAAAGACCGCTTTCATATGTTGCATCATCATTGGTAGTGTTTGACTTGATGCCAACGAAACAAGAACACATGCGATTAACAAGGCTTTGATTGTGTTTTTGCTAGATTAGCCTGTACAGGAAATATAATTGTAAAATGAAATTCCGGTAGCAAACTTCTTGATTAAGCGATCATCCCTGCATCGCTGCCGCCTTAATGCATCCCTGAATATCATTGATCTGTTAAATTGCATTGTATGTGTTTCAACAAAGCAAATCTTACGGTCCCAGTCACTTGATCAAAGACGTAGCTAGGGAAGAGAAGCTGGCAAAGCGCTTTGTTTACCCGCATTCACACTTTGAACTGGCAACAGTACTCATGGATGATGACGTCATCGTCTCATGCAAAACATCATATCCCTCTCATATCTTTTGCATTCATTCATCTCCCCTCATTTATGTCTCCCATATTATTTATATGTTTTTTTGCGTTTACTGTAGCTCTACACTTTGCTGACACAGTCACTAAACTGCAATCCCAATGCTGGTCAACATATTGTCAGATCCGTCGGTTGGTTGTATGATATCTTTAAGTAGTAAACGCAAATTACTATTTCTATGTAATCTTATCAGGCTGATGTTAACAGAAAGCTTCATGTTTGGCCAAACAATTAACAATTTGACCGTAAAAGTTCTCTTTAAAACTTGTTTGTAAACGTGACCTCTGTCATAAAAGTTTGTACCTGTAGTTCTTACTTTACACTCAGTAAAATGAGGTCGCGTGAACGAAAAGTTTGTTGCATGATATGATTCATAGTTTCGGGTACAAATTCAAATGATTGCCTACTTAATTTCTTTGTAATATCTTGTAGCACTTATTGTATTGTTGATGCCATTAAACAATTAATCTTCTTAATGTGCTGACATCCATTGCCTCACCACCATTGATATTCACCACGCGTCTGCAGACTCAGTTTCGTCGACTACCTATTCTCTATTGAAGAACTCAATGCAACGTGACCTTGTTCCGCAAATCGCCAGGTAGTTTTTCTCACCGATTTGACTTCGTGAAGCTTTGCCGCTGGAAAATGTGATGCAAGGACTCCATAAGCAATTTTCTCCAAAATTCATTGATATTGTGATAAGAAATTAAGTGATCTCGTGTTGTTTTGTTAGAAGTTTAAGTACATATAGCTTCAAATTAGACCCCTACAGCGAACCGAACAATTAGCCCCTACCGAGAAATAGTGCAAGGTTATAACCGGCTTTCCTGCGGACTACTTCTAAAACCTTTTCTTTGTTGTATTGTTTTTCTTTGTTCTTTGCTCTGTGGTTAAATAAGGCCACATGTTTGACTTATATACAGTATATGACAGGTGCATCTGCTCATGTATAGATAGATATATACATATAATATAGTCGCTTAGCTTCACAGTGCTCAACAGCAAGCTTGCCGCAGTCGTAATATATTTCTATATGTACAGCTACAGAATAGACATTAAAAACATTAAAACCACAACAGTCTGTTTTGCCTAGATGCTCATCAGGTGGTGCTTTCTTAATTTCTTAATAATTTCTCTCATGCAACCACGAAGAATTCGCAAAAGCCATTCCTGAGTATGAAGAAGCCATGAGCATGAGCGGGCAGAAGAGAGAAATAAATATGAAACGAGTCTCCACCCAAGCAAAAGAAGATCTAGAAAACGAAAAATTATATGGTTTAACCCACCATATAGTGAACAAGTTTGCACCAACATTGGTTGAGAATTCCGCCGACTCCTAACCAAGAACTTTGCACCCACCCATCGATTGCACTAGATCTGCAACAGCAACAACAACGTAAAACTGAGCTACAGCTGCATGCCCAACATGGAAAATCTCATTTCCAAGCATAATAAGGCCGTGCTAAAAAGAAAAGCCAACTCCAGCAACACCACACCATCGTGCAACTGCAGAGTCAAAGCCAGCTGCTCTCTGAAAGAAAAGTGCATCATGTATAAAGCTACATTAACATCTGATGACAGCACCATGCACTACATCGGTAGCTGTGAAACGGAGTTCAAAGCCCGTTTTTACGAACACAGCCACAGCTTTAAATACCAACGAAAAAGCAATGCTACCGAGCTTTCAAAGGCATTCTGGCTTGACAAAACCAATGGTAAAAGGCCCCAAATCACTTGGGAAATTGTCACACAAACCACCCCTTACCAACCAGGGGTAAGGGCTTGCATGCTGTGTCTCACAGAAAAGTGCGCTATTCTTCAAGCATATCTAGCTACGTCATTGAACAAGAGAACCGAACTGATGGAAAAATGCCGCCCCACCAACAAATTTAAATTAAAAAATTTTTTGTAGTACCAACTCTATTTTCGATCCCCTCCTTCTCTGGAGCTTGGAGTTTGGCAATCTACCTTCGCCAAAAGTCTTATCACCCAGTACCACCGGCGGCTTAATTGATATCTTTCCTAACGTCTGAGACGAGTTGTATTAGTTGCTGAATTTTCAAATGTATTGCACTTATTGGTTAATTTTTATGCCGGTTTTTATAGCGTTTTATATGTTTTTTGCAGACGCACCATCTGATGAGCCCCTAGGCAAAATAGACTGTTGCGGTTTTAATGTTTTTAATGTCTATTCTGTAGCTGTACAAATAGAAATATATATATATATATATCTACAGATCAAATATATTTTCATCAATCTTGTCAAAACGTAAACGTGGTGAAACGAGTAGTGAATTGCCGTTTCAATCTGATTATGCTTTGGGTTTCTGTTGGGAACTACGTGTAGGTTTCCCTGCTTGATCGTCATTAAGGGTGTGTGACAGCCTTTATGGCCTTAAATTTTCGTTCTGCGCACGCTGGGCATATTTTTAAATTTTTAAAGCTATTTTTAAATTTATAATTATATTATTTTATTAATATTATTTTATAATATTTATAATTATATTAATATTATTAATATTATTTTATAATTATATAAAATATGCGCAGCTTTAAAAAATTTTAATTTTTTAAAGCTGCGCATATTTTTAAACAAAAGTTGCAAGAAAACTTCAACCGTTTCCTGTTTTTGTTTGACGAAGTAGAAAGGATCCGTAGTGCTAAGATTACTAGCCGAACAAAACAACTCGAGTGGTTCAGTGCGAATCAACCACGATACGCTTGGCGCAGGAATCAGAGATTTGAAACCTGGTGTTGCCGCGCCATAAAATTGAAACGTCAACTGCTCCATTGAAAATTGAGACTGTATCAACCAGCAAGGACTCAAGGGGGTATTTGACATTTTTTAAATCTGTCAAGCGAACTTATACTAGAAGACGGCAGAAGGGGCATAGCAACACCCCTACAACGGAGGTACTGATTTTGTAATGTTTATATAAATGTGAACTGCTCGAAACGGCTTAACGCGCTGTTAGCCGCAAAATTTAAATTGCTTTGTTTTGCTGCTCCTTAAATTGAAAGTATTTGGCTTTCTGTCTATTTTAGCGTTCATTTAGACATGTTTACGTGTTTTTCAGGTGATTTTCTTTGTGAGTGATGTCGCTAGTAGGTAGCGGGTTAAAGCATACCGCAGCCGTTGGGGGGCGTCGGGGTGTGTGATCGATAGATCGGTTCTCCCGGGATCGACTGGAGTATCTGGGGTGGAGTATCATTTATCCGGTGATAGCGTCGCTTCCACTGATGGAAGAAAATTTGAATGTGAGACATGTTGTCAAAAAAGCTATCTTATTGTCCGCATTGGGGAACTTGGTCAAGATCTCTCATTGCGCACCGATAGGCGAGAAGTTTCGCTTTGCTCGGATAAGCTCGAAAATTTGGATAAAAACGTGAGAAAATTTCATCAATTGTTATGTGATAATGGAGACACTGCTGCGTTTGCTGATGTGGAGGACTAGGTGGGGCTCACCTTTGAAAGTTTAAGGCTAAAATGTTGGAATAGAATGAATCAAATGGTAGAGCAGCCTCATTCTGAGGTGTAGCCAGAGGATAGCATGTCAAATGTAGGCACGGCTCTTTCTAGAAATTCTGTAAGTGCTTTGATCCAAATTAATTTAGAACTCCAGCGGGAGAAACTTCAAATCGAAGCTAAAAAGGCTCAAGCGCAAATGCAAGCACAGATGCAAGCCAAGCAAGCCGAATTTAAACTGAGGGATGCTTATGAGGGCGGAACAGCGCAGGCAAGAAATTTTGGCTAGGAGCAGATTTGGAGAGGGTTCCGGAATTAGCTACAAAAGTGAACTTTCCTGCAGGAAGTCGTACTCAGGCACAGGACCCGATGTGGCCGCCATTTTTGGACGTAGCAAGAAGGTGGACAATCAAGTTGCAGCCTCTCAAAGTGGGGAGACTGATATGGGTCTCGGGGCCGCTGGTGGCGCGTCGCACTCGTTGGAGCCCTTGCGTGTGATTACCCGTGACGGAACCGCGTTTTCTGAACCTTGGGGCTCTAAAACAATTTTGAATCATAATATTTCTAACCCAATTGCTCAACCAGAAACTGTTTGTCTGCTGCCCTCTGCTGCGACTAGTCCTTTTACGCAAGAGCGCCCTCCTGTTCATGGACGATATAGTTTGTCTGCTGGTGGAGCTGGTAGAGGTTCGGTGCCGGTTGGAGTGAGGGTACCACCAGGATTCGAGTGTGGTTTCGCTCAGGGTTCAAGGCCGAGCAAAGTATTACCGCAATGGAGGGCTAATTGTCATGTGTCTGGACGTGTGCGCAATGTGAATGATGTTGTCGTGAGTTGCTACCCGCAGCGTGGTGACATCAGAGTGGGTTTCAAGCCGGTATCCACCACCCGAGAAGAAGCAACAAATCCCCGTAGAATTACAAGACGGTTATCAAAATGAATTGGGCAGGGATATTGGTGTCTCGCCTTCATCTGGTAGCCCGTATAATGCTTGCTTAGCCATTAAAAAGATGGTGGAACAAAACACTTGTAAAGCCAGTGATTTGATGCTTGGTACTGTGTCAAAGAACATCTATGATGATGACTTTATTTTTCTGTGGATAGCTTTGATGATGGGCAACTAATTGCCAAAAAGGCAATTGCTTTGTTTCGTATTCGCGGATTTGAGTTGGTAAAATGGAGTGCGAACAAAAAATCTGTGAAATTGTTGGTAAGAGTGGATAGCGAATTACTGGTGCCATCCATTTGCGAAGTTGAGTTGGAGACGAATAGTGCCACTATGCCGTCAGCTAAAATTTTAGGCTGTGTGTGGATCTGACGAATCTGACTAACTGTGCATCCAGTGCTTACTAAAGCCTCTGACATATATACTCGTAGAAGCATGCTTAGCCAACTTGGACAAAACTTTGATCCTTTAGGACTTGGCACTGCGTTTTTTCTGAAAGCAAAGTTAGCTATAGAAAAGTTTGACTGGGACGACGAGGCGCCCGAAAGTGTCGTGAAAGAATGGGAAGCGTGGCCTTACTTGTTAGAAATGTAGAAAGATTTTTCGCTGCCAAGACAATAATTTTTGATTGCGGGTTTGAGCAGCCCTGGTGACAACGCTAAACTCCAGTTGCATGGGTTTGGTGACGCTTCAAATCTAATATTTTTTTTCTGTCATCTACAGTATTTACGCAGATTAGCGAACTTTTTCACCATTGCTTTCCAGGCGCCACTTTGCGCCGGAGCATACGGGGACATAAATTCCCAATTTCTACCTTTTCTTCTAAGAATAGTGTGAAAGTTCTTGGAATCAACCAAGTTAGGGAGCTTTTTTGACTCGGCCTGGAACGTGCTTGCATTATCTAAATAGATTGTATTGACCTGTCTACGAAGGTCAGTAAATCGAGTGAAGGCAAGCAAAAAATCATCCAGTGACAAAGACGTTTCCAACTCAACATGGATAGCCCGAGACGCCTTGCATGTAAACAATAGCCCCCAGGCCTTCTTGTTGCTCCTTCCCTATGCAAATTTTAGTCGGCCAAGGTAATCCACCCCGAAATGAAAAAAGGGCTTTTTAAGTGCTGCAAGGCGTGCCAGCGGTAAGTCAGACATAGGTTATCTAATGGGCATCGCCCTTTTGATAGCATACACACCACAATCACGCACATATCGTCTCACTGCGGAGTTGCCATTCGCAATCCAAAACTTCTGCCCTGTAGCGTGTGTTGCAGCGTGTGTTGCACACCACAATGGCAGTCTTGGTAGTGATAGAACAATACCACTAGCCAAGTCAGGGAGTGTTTAGACGGAAGGAAGAATGGGTGCTTTGCTTCCCATGGTATATCTGGTGATTGGCTTAAGCGTCCTTCTATACGTAGCCTTCCCTCCTCGTCTACACATGGCCTATACTTCTTTAGCGAGCCCAACTCTTTCAAGCGATCTTTTTGAGTTGGCGACGCGGTAACATTACATTGTTTGGTCACATCGACATACAACTTGTTCTAAACCAACTTCACTATGATCAGTAAAGCCTTTTCTAAGTAAGCAGCGTTGAGCACCAGGCTTTACAAAAACATTTTTTCTTACTTTACAGCGTTGGAACCAGTCAACAAAGGCAATCAAATAAGCTACCTTTTTTTTGCAGAGTGTATAAACTAGATACATTCTCAATCAGTTTATCAATATCGTTTTTACCACTACCCCCAAACAAATTTATTCTACGCGCTCCAACTGGGACTTTATTTTCTACCAGTGGCACTGCTGCATATTGTTGCAACATTTGTGGATACAAAACGAAAACGTGGCGAAACGAGTAGTGAATTGCCGTTTCAATCTGATTATGCTTCGGATTTCTGTTGGGAACTACGTGTGGGTTTCCCTGCTTGATCGTTAAGGCTGTGTGACAGCCTTTATGGCTGTAAATTCTCGTTCTGCGCACGGTGGCCGGAGCTGCGCATATTTTGAAAAAAAAGTTGCAAGAAAACTTCAACCGTTTCCTGTTTTTGTTTGACGAAGCAGAAAGGATCCGTAGTGCTAAGATTACTAGCCCAACAAAGCAACTCGAGTGGTTAAGTGCTAATCATCACTCCTCATCTGACAGACATTCATTGTCAAAGAATTTGCTTTTCAAGACGATGTTACAGTGAAATATCTGAACAAAGTACTATCTCCATCCGCAATGTTTAAAACCGTTAAAACATTGATGCAAAAGAAATTGTTCTGGAAAAATATTTTGACCCGCGAAACCTTGCCAAGTTCAAGGTGGCCAGCGATTAGGAAATGATTGCCAAACCCTGGTCCACACATAGTATTTAGAAGAGATATTTCGCTTATCATAGTTTGAGGTGGCGTAGCTCACAAACATCTGGCCAATAAATCTCATGACAAACATGCGACAACTCTTCACAAACAATCAGTAGTTGGCCAGACAATTGGCCCAAAGCTAGTTGCAGAATAGTTTACTCATTTCCGTCTAAAAGATGAAAAGTGGTACAAAGTTTCAATAAAGCTTTTGTTATCGACCATTTCATTGTACTCTTTTAAAAAGAATAAGTGAAAACTCTAACGTTTTCGTCTACCTCTCTTCAGGAGTTATCGCTAGAATGAAGCCTGGTGTTGATGGCGAGGTATTTATAGCGACTGAAGTTGGTGAAAATGTCGGAACGTTCTGATTGGTAGACAACCAGACGTTTCGTCGAGTCCAAATCAATGAGGTAATTTTAGTGTGTAGACGAATTCTTTCTGGCGACAAAGCTCTGGTTTAAGCATTTTAATAAAAGTTGCTTCCAAGGTTGATAAATGAAAAAGTGGGATGTGTGGTCTTTAGCCAAAATAGAAAATTGGTTGTCACCGTAGTAAGAGGCGCATTTTTCATTGTTGAGGAGGTGTTGTCCTATTGCCAAAGTACTGGTAGGATTGAATTGAAATAAGTCACGATCTGGTTGAGTTTGGTTTCTTATTGCTTTTGGTATATGCTGTTTTATTCTATCCTGCAGTCTTTGGGCCGCACATTCCAAAAGGTCGATAGCACACTCAAAAAGCCCGGCCCGACTTACAAGTCTGTTTGCTTTCTTGTAACCAAACCAAATTAGCTCAATGTGTGACAAAAAGTATTTTTAATCAACTAATTGAAGTTGTGAAGTAAAAACTTCAGTAATCAAATTACTTGTTGCATAATCTGATGCAGGTACCCCAATCCTTTTTATAAAGCAAACATCTGTTTCATATTTGGGTAGGAAAATCCGGAATAAACACAAAAATATAAAAAGAATAAAAAAAACTGCGTTAAACACAACAACGGCAAAAAAACGTTTTTTTTACATCACTATTCACGACATGAGTCATTGGTGTACAAATTCCAAAGTTGAAATTCGCTTCTATCATTTCCTGCACTTGCTTTATATTTCAGAGTCAAAAGTTAGCCCATTAAACTAATACCTTGCATCATTGACGTCATGAAAACGATAACATTTTAAGTACGATCTACTTTCAAACTAATGATTTTGTTTCTCGTCGTGCCAGACCAGGTAGACAGACTGCTATTCGGATTAGGACTCGTGCGTTTAGTCAGAACTCGGAATCAGACTCGTCATAGTCGCATAGTATAATAGTTACTGCTGTGAAATTGTTACTTCTTGAATCATCATTTTATTCAATTGCTTTCAGCTGACGAATATTTTCCTCTTGCTGCTTGGTCTTTTTGAACAAATAAATTTGATTGGTTCGGCATTTCTCAAAACCGTAGTTTTGTATTGCGATCAAGCTACCCTATTTTACTCAAAACTTTGAATTTTTAAATCATATCTTGCAAAATTAGAGAAGATATTGTATATCATTAAATTCATGTTGTAGATGCTCCGTGAACAATTGACAACTACTTAAATAAAAGTCAGTGCTGTTTATAAAAGGTCTCCTCGGGCAACTATCCAAGAAAATTACTGCATGACATTTACAAGGACATCAAAACTGCAATGATCATTCAAATATCTTGATCCTCTAATTAGAGTTTGAAAGATTCGAATCCACATTTTGAGAACTCGGGTTCAAGACTTGGATTCGTGCCTTCCAGATTCGCATTCTTACCTTTCACTTTCGGTGAACTTGGACTTAGACTTGGACTCAAGAAGTCACATTTCGACTCAAACTTGTAAAACTGGCTGTGCTAAAAACACAGCAAATATACTATTTTAGTGAAACATCACAACTTCCCGCTGTGCTATCACCATGTTTGATTTGTGGAGGGTGTTGCTCGGAGAACCAAAAAATGTTGTCCTCCGACAAAAATAGTTTTAAAATTTGCAGTGATAAACGATGACGTCATTATGATAAACTCAAAATTATATCACCCCCGTTCCATCTTCCCAATTTATTATAATTATTGCTACCAATTTATTATGATAAAGTTCATCAACTTCTGAATAAAATTTAACGTTAAATTTGAAAATCGCATAATAAATTTTCTAGCCTTTTTCATGAATCTAGCTACACGTGATACAGGCAAATGTATCTGAGTAGTGTTTAAACGCATATAATTTTCTTGATGGTAAAACTTGGCCAGTTGTCTGACCCAGTGGTTCTCAATCTTATTCTGCTAACGTACCACCTGGAAAATCTTTAGTGTCGCTGCGTAACATGGAGAGCGCAACCAGAAAGTAGTGGGCGCAATACCCCACTTTAGCTACAGTATATTCTTATACATCTAGTCATATACTTAACTGATTATCCTAGAAAACCGTGTAAACATCTATTTCCAAAAACCTTAACAAAATATGCCTTTAAGAACATTGGGTTTGAAGCTTACATTATTTGATCTGAGCATAAAAACGGTAAAATAATATGCTGACAATATTGACTTTATATATGTGATTGATGTTGGAGTAAAAGAACCGGAAACAGCACGTTTTAGTTTTACTGTAATTATTAATTTTCAACTTAGAGAAGGAAAATACAAGTTTCAGCTGTTGCTATGATTTAAAATTTTTTAAAAAATGCAAGATAAAGCGAGTTTCAATATTTATTTTTTTAATTAAACATAAGCAGAAAATAGCAAGTTTCAGCTTTCTATCAGTAATTTTGAAAAAGCAGGAAAAAGCAAGTTTTATTACTTCCTGAGCATTGTTTAAAAAAGCAGCAAAGTTTGAACTTCAACTTTTGATTAATATCGGTCTATGTTAACGTATACTTAAAAATCACAAAGTGTAAATTCAAACTACACAATCAAGTTTGACCATTTTTTCGTCATAGAACCATTACAACATTTTTGCAATTTCATATATTGATCAGTTGTTACTTTGAGCTGCCTGGAGCATATACAAATGAGAAAAATAAGCTTGTTTATCAAACTTGGATACCCATAAAGCTACAAAGATGACGGCACGAAATGAGTTTATCACAAATTACGTTTCGCTTAATGATAAACTTTTAGTGAAACTAATACATTGTCTTGCATTTCTACCTTCAACGTAAACTGATTAAAATTTGTAGACTCTACAGCGAAAAAATGTCCAACTGGTCCTTTCTGTCATTGATTCATTTCCATTTGCCTTTTTGAGACCTGGTCATGATCCCGAATTATCAGGGCAGATCAGTCAGCAGCAACGCCTCCATTTGTCTTTCTGTCATGTTTACAAACTGTTTTGCTGTTAAAACAATAAAAAAAATTGTTTGCGTTTCAATAACCAACCTTACAGGAGAAAAGAAAGAATTTATTAATTACTTTAGGCCTTACTTTTACCAGTGTATTCAAAGTAGGAGTTAGTCAAACAGCTGCTGTTTTGAACTAAGTCACTAAATACCAAATGCAACGTAGGTAGGCAACAACAAATTGTGCAAGGCAAAAGGTGGCTGGCCGGGAAACTTTTTAATCACTTAACAATTTCCACAATATTTAACGCATATTCCAACAAGTATTCATAAAACAGATGTTTACTCTGTTTTCTAAGTAAAATTGCTGGGTGTATGGCTGTAAAAGATGGCTATAGTGCTGTAACAGTATACAGTAGCTGAAAGGGCAAGTGCAGTAAGAAACTTTTGCTATATATGTTTGTTCAAAACTAGCAATATCCTCCAACCTTGTTACTACACTTACAGCTCACACAAACGTCACAAAGATTTTCGAAAGGAGATGGGGAGCATAAAGGTAACTTCAACTGATTTTTGCTTTGTTGTCAAAAATAAAAGGGGCCATAACACAGCGATAGTTACAATAGTTAATATATATTTGTTTGACACTAAACTTCGCATTTGACCCAAGAATGGCTAGCGTATCACTTGGAATAAGCTGGCGTAGGATTTATGGCAAGCAAATCCACAGTTTGAGAACCACTGTTTTGGTAGCTACAGTCAAATTTTCAGTAGTTTTGTCTCAGCAAAAAGCTGTCAGACTAAAGCGATATTTTTAGTAGCAAACATTGTGAAATGCAGCAAACGTTCAGTTTATGTTATTATGATTTTAGCAGATTGTACATAAAGCTTAAGTTTTTACTTATTTGTCTTTGGTGTTGTAGAGTTTGCTCACCGTTTATTTGCAATGTATTTTCATGTACTATATGTTTCAAAAATTTCTTGTTTGAGATTATATGCAGATTTATGGTTCACAGAGCTTCCCAATTTTTTCTTTCTTGTGCCTTCTTTTAATTTATTACAATTTTACGTGACCTTTCCAGTTTGAAATGATTAACGGTTTGAAAAATACAACTTGGAAATATTATCAATATCGTTGGTTTTTAATTTCTAGTTGGTTTACTTCAAACAAACAATTTTAATTACGTTTTACATACTATAATTGCGTTTATAATAGTAGTCTACAGTTTACGTAGATGCAGTGGCTGTTGCTGGTGTGGAACTGGAGTAGTTTTTTGTGACCCTAACGCTGGTTCCACGATATTTTTGGGTTTCGATCCCAGTTTGGGAAGTTCTGGTTCAGGTTAAAGTTTGTAGATCTGTCTGATGCAGCGCGATCTTTAATTGGAAGAAATTGAAGCACTTCCCCAAAGAACGCGTCTGCAATAAGACTATTCAACAGAGCAGTGGTACTATTAATATATTGTACACATGGAGGTTTTGCTAATTTTGAAATGCTTGCCAATTTTGCCATTTGCTTTTAATGTACTTCAGAATTCTTTTACCATCTCTTTTTCATATATTTGTCTGTTTTAAAGTTGACTATATTTTTACATTTTTTTTGAAATATTACTTGTTATTAGAGGCGAAGGCGGAATTGCGGGAAGGTATGTGGAAGTCAGTGTCTTAATTAAAGACACTTACGATTATTGTATGGATCAGCGGGCATCTTCCCGCAAAAATTTTGGAAAACTTACCTGAAAATAAACATTTTTTGCCTTGTAGAACAAGTTTTAGGCTAATGCTTGCATTAAATTGTATTAAGTTAAAAAATTTTTAGTACAGAAATTGGTGCTAAATAATATAATGTCAAGCATGTTTCAAATAATTTACGACACACATACAAAATCGATCGCGGCACACAGGTTGAGAATCATTGATGTAACTACAGTAGTATTTGAACGTTTGAAATTTTCTTAATGATACAATTTAGCCAGGTGTCTAAGCCGTTTAGGAGCTAGATATAAGGTTGAGAATAATGTAGATATGAGGTTGAGAATAATGAGATATTGACAGAGAAACGCAGGCTGACAGGAAACGGTTTTCTAAATACACAAACGCAACAACAAATCCCTTACGTAAGATAAATGCAGAACTACAAAGGATTACCAAGTTATGTCGAACACAGAAGTTGCAAGCAAGCTAAATATGCACAATTGCACAACGCTACTGCAATAATAAAAACAACAATAATCATAAGTTTCCAAAATTTTAAAAATACGACGTTTTTACCTAGTACGCCAACACAATCTCAAAATAATATCTAATATTGAAACCAATTTATTATCTATTATATATCACCAAACCAATACTATTTTGTTGCCCACTTTCGATTTTATCTTGAAAACGAATAAATGTTTACAAAACGATTGATTGTTTGTAAGTTACACCAGTATTGATTAAGGGGTAGAATAGTCTCTGCCAGGAATACAGAAACTATGGCACTCTTTTACAACAAATTGTGCTCTCTGCTCTCGCAGATGATATTGCGACAAAACTGGTGTATCAAAACAAACCAATATCTTTCCAACCCGTCACAAATGATGGATAGCTCTGCCGGACGACGACGGCGAACTCAGTTAGTTTTCAATAAATTCAAGATTCGTACTATAGATCGGCATGGCTAAAATCAAATCAATTTCTGCCTTTTTTAAGCAGTTGACAACGAAGTCTATTAAATAACTTACTCAAATTAACCGAGTACAAAAATGGATTCAGCGCACTGTTAATAGGAAGAAGAAAACCTGCAATTTCACTAAACAAAATACTATAACCAGTCCACTTTGAAAATGTTACAAAAGCCATGATACAAACCGGCACCCAGCATGCAAAATCCGTGGTGATTATTCTTGCAATTCGTTTTTGCATTTTGGCTTCTCTCTTTTGGAGATTTACTGTACTTGCTGCGTTTATCGGGCGTTTTTTGGTCGAACGTATGTAAATTAAAATATAACTAACAGCAATAAAAATAAAACAACTCAAGTTCAACGTAATGATAGCAATACTGTATTCCGAACCAGGATCCGAAGGGTCACTAAAAAACCTTGGCAGACACGTGTCCACGGTACTGTAAAATCCCAGCTTGCCTTTTGGAGGTTCAATAAAATACCAACTTGTCACCAGTTTCATTATGTTTTGATGGTCATTGAAGTCTTGATAAGTAGGATACGATTTCAAGCACGAATTAAACTCATCTTGGGCAGCATTACGTGAAAAGTGTTTGTTTATATACTCTAATTCTGATATAAATTCATGATTACTATAATTTGAACGATCAAGACGTGCCAGGGAACATGTAATATTGTTGATATCTGCTTTCTCCAAATTTTCAACATTGCCTGATAAAGTCTTTACAATATAGTTAGAAATGAAATATTCTGAATTAGTTTGTAACAACGGGAAAACACCCAAAAACACCGCCACAAACCATGACATAAAAATGCAAACTTTCCAAGACCAACTGGATGCAGTCATGGATGACAATGGTCGGTAAACGTGATATAATCGAAATGATGTTAAAGTCACCATCAAAAAACATGACGCTTCGCTTGAAATCAAAGCTAAACTTCCAACAATGGAACATTCTAAACTTCCGATCCATTCAACATAGTTGTGGTTATTAAATCTGAATTTAACGACATTTAATATCGAAATAGTTATCAAATAAATTCCCATTATAAAATCTGCGACAGCAATGTTAATAATTACAATGTGATTACATTGCAATGAAACAGAAGGCCAAGCTTGCTTGAAACAACTCGTTTTAACAACGCTGCAAATTATGACGTATGCATTTCCAGTAATAACCAAAAAAGCGGTGATCCAGTAAAAATAGCGCATAAATATTTGTGCATCTTCTGTGTAATATAAATCAGGATAGTTATCACACAACCAATCAAATGCAAAGTAGAAGTGATAGAAGCAGGATTGCATTGTTCCACAAAACACAAAGTCCACAAAACGAAAAAAGCGACAGGCACCCCATTTGTCCTCATCATATTTTAGTGACTCATTTCTTAAGATGGATCCGCAATCGCAATTCCGTACTGTACACATCTCCAACATACATTTCCCTGCAACAATTTTTAAATAAAGCCTTCACATAATGTACAATATACAGCAAAAATCCGAAAAACTTGACCCGATAATGCTCGGGAACTTTTTGTGAATAAAGTCATTGCCTACAATCTTAAAGATTAGCTTTTCTCAACTCTATTTGTTTATGTGCATAGGCGTAATAGTTCTGAGCTTAGAGGTCCTCACAATATTGTCAGTCTCTCCCAGTCCTTCTTTGGCATTTTAAAATATTGAAACATTAGTTTTTAAATATTTTTTTGCAACCGCGCAAACTAAAATAGTAGTTTCTAACAGTTGCTCTCCGACGAAATAAGGTCTCCAAGTTGTTTTTTTGAGCGAAATGGACAAAACAATCACTTTTGATAAACAAGTTGTAGTTCTCTCGAATCCCTGTCCCTATTAAATGCAAAACATAACGCCTACATTTAATTGCACGTAACTTTAGCTGATACTAGCAGTACAACATAAGCTTGCTGACTTTGCCTCAGCAAATCATACGAAAACAACAAAATAAGCGTAACAACAAAGTATTTGTTTGCCTAGATGGGTTACTCACTTAAGTCTGTATGTAAGATATCGTATTTGTATGTTTTATCATTTGCTGGTGATGTTTGACTTGATGCCAATGAAACAAGAACACTTGCAATTAATAAAGCTTTCATTGTGTTTTAGCTAGGTTAGCCTGTGCGAGAAATAAAATTGTAAGATGAAAATACGGTCGGCAAACTTCTTGATCAAGCGATCATCCATGAATCACTGCAGATTTAATGCAGCCCTGAATATTATCCATCGGTTAAACTGCATTGTATGTGTTTTAACAAAGCAAATCTTACCGTCGCAGTCATGTGATCAAAAACGCAGCTAGGATTGAGAAGAGTGCAATGCACCTTTGTTTACCCGCATTCAAGTTTTGAACAAGCAGCAATATAATGTATGATGACTTCATCATCTCATGCAAAAAATCATGTCTTCTGTCACATCTTTCGCATCCATTTATCTCCCCTCATTTATGTCTCCCATGTTATTTATATGTTTACTTGCGTGACTGTAGCTCTATATTTTTCTGATACAGTCACTAAACTGCAATTTAAATGCTGGTCAAAATATCGTCAGATCCGTCGGTTGGTTGTATCTTTAAGTAGTAAACGCAAATTGCTGTTTCTATGCAGTCTCATTAGCACCTTGTGTCATGGAAGTCCGTTACGTGTAGTCTTTATTTTACACTTGGTAAAATGAAGTCGAGTGACTAAAGAGTTTGTTGCTTGATATAGTTTGTGGTTTCCGGTAGAAATTCCAATGGTAGTCTAAATATTTTTTATTGCAATTTTTTGCGGCACTTATTGTATTATTGACGCCATTAAACAATTAGTCTTCTCACTGTGCTGACATTCATTACATCACCACCATTAATTTTCACCACGCGTTTGCAAATGTCTGTTGGTTGCACTTATTCCGCATTGAAGAACTCAATGCAACGTCTACTCAAGTATAAACATTAATTATCAAAGAATTTGCTCTACAAGACGATATAATAGTAAAATATTTGAACAAGGTTCAAAACTATCACCATTCGCAATGTTTAAAACCATTAAAACATTTAAGCAAACGAAATTGTTAATTCAGCCCGCTAAGCCTTGCCAAGTTTAATATTGGCCAGCGAATAGGAAGAGATTGCCAATTCCTGGTCTACACACAATATTTAGAAAAAATATTTTACTTAATATTGTTTAAGGTCGCGTTGCACACCAACGTACGATCATTAAATCTGATGACAAAAATGCAACAAATTTGCCCAAACAATCAGTAGTTTGCTAGGCAATTAGCTGAAAGCTAGTTGCAGAATAATCTCTCATTTCGTTTTTTAGAATGTTATTCAGATCTTATTTCAAACAAGAATTCTAGAAAATAAACTGACGTGATTACCATTATGTTTAAATAATTTAACACAAACCACGGGTGTAAAATACGTTTTATTTCGGGTCACTTCCGTCATGTGGAGGCACAACCGCTAAATTTAGGCTAGTATGTTTTGATTGACTAGCGATGATGGCGTTTTGGGACTAAGACTATGAACGAAATGTTGTCGTAGTCAATCAGGTCAAATAAACAAAAAAGCTTACAGTTGGTCCGTCTCCAAAAAAGATTGCACAAGACTTTTCGGTGATTTCTATGTTTTTTTGAGTAAATACAACTATTCCAACAACTTTAACGAGATTTCCTGATAAATACTTTTCATTGTAAATGCGATGCTAACGCATGCTGACTAAGAAATAACAATTGTAATGAAACGATTTATTGAGGCGGCAATGTGTACAATACGGGTCCAATGGACACAAATTCTAAATGATGAAACAAAACTTGTTGAGTTTTCTAGAATAAAAATGCCCGCTTAAAAATTCCACTTGCTTTATGGCCAACTCTGTTGAATTAAATTAATGTAGCTATCTTGATATTAAAACTAAATTATTCGGGGAGATAATTACATTGCCATTCCTATTTTAAAAAATGTTGGGAGATGCATCCTCCATCAACCCGGGATGTACGCCTATTATCAATGTAGGAAAGTTGTTTAACAAAATGAGTAGTCTGTTCTTTACGATTAGCGTTTACTGGGAATTGGTACTGATTTAGCTCAGTTTTAAGTGACTGATAATTAAAGTTTTTTATATCCCTTATGAAAAGAATACTATTGTGGGTTGAGAAAACGTACTTTTACAAGAGATGCGCACAAAAATTGAAAGGTGATTGGAAACATCAAAATCAACAATGTCACCAATAAACGAATTTTTAAGGTCATTCCTATAAGCATGATCAATTAGCAATGAAGATTCAATAGTAATTCTAGTTGGTGTGTTAATTAACCATTTGGTTGACCCACTTATCAATGAGTTCGCGGCGAATCTGAAAAAGTTTTTGCTAAATATCTGAAGAAGATTTATGTTTATATAACCACGAACATAGTGAGCACAATTAGTAACGTTTCGTAATTAAATTCAAAATGCTATGAACCGTGTGGTCTTTAATAATGGCTGAAAATTTTTAGGTGTGTATTACAATATTTCCCTTTCTTTCAGGCTAAAGTTTGTCAAATACTTTGTGACTAGCTTTCATTAGATCAGGCTTGCACATATGAGATACCAAAAGGAAAAACGAATTAGAAAAGATACCAGACAATTAGCCGGAAAATTTATGAGCATCCATTATCGAAAACGACAGTTAAAGAGGTAGAATTTAGGAAAAAATCATTACAAAAGCGTTGCCCTTTGGCGCCGTCAAATGAACGACGTATGCTAACAATAGCCGTTGCTGCAACTTTCTTAAAAGTTAATGGAAATATGGTAGGGGCGAGACTCATTGACTAAAATTTTGTGTTAACGCTAAATTTTTTATGAAAATATTCTATTTATTTATTTTGTCATTTGAAATTTGCTTTTGTTGTTGTTGTTATGATTATGATGACTTTGTTACCTTTGCCAACCTAACAATTGTATTAGCACTCTGGCAGATTGTTATTCAAATAGTTATTTCATTTTTGGCTGTGTGATATTTTATCATTACCACCTAGTGGTGGAATAGCTCAAAACAACCCCCACGTTTTTACTTGACAGCAAAAAGTACAACCAGGTGTAGGTGGCCATAGTCATCAAATTCACCCAACCCTTATCCTGATGCAAACTTTTGAATCTTGAATCTTGATCCAGCTGCTATGCACAAAAGCACTGAATCCCGATTTTGGCTAATAACAACATGGCCCAGAACTTCACACTTGTTGTGATCTACAGTAGCTTAGGCCTACTTTATTGCGGGACTTAATCTAGGTCTCAGCGAAAGCTCTCTCAGCTCTTTGCACAAACTTATCACTCACCTATAAACGCGATCGTCTCAGGCGCTCTACAAGTAGGATGTTGGATAGTGCTGAAGTATTATTCCTGTCACAGTCCAGTGGTCTCAGTCACGTATATAATTGTCTTTAAAAACTAGTTTTTTAGAGCGGACATCTCTTTATAATTGTTACGTCACTACGGTCACTGATGTACTGCGGCCACGTCAATGCGGACTTGAATATTTCCCATCACCTAATCTGGCCTGTTTTCCATTTTTACTAAATAAACACTCCACTAAGACAATCACTTGATCTGTAAACAAACGTAAGAGAGGATAGTCGCCGTTTCCTCACTTTTCCCAAAATTTGGTCTCACAACAATTCTGACCTACAGTGATATCATCAGGACAAGCTAGAACTCATATCTCGCTCCCGCTTCTCTGTATACTATGATTACGCACGTGCATTTATGCACTTTACTGACACAATCACTTAATAGCAATCCCATTATTGAACGACTTATCAGCAGTGTGTCCATTCTAGGATATATTTTCAAACAGTAATATTGTATCATTAGAATCAATAATTGGGTCCAGCTCTAAATCTTGGAACTTCGAGCATGTCAAAATCAATGATAAGAAACGCAACTGCACTAACCATTAGAACAATAATGATTTGATTAAATAGTGCAGAGCATGACTAAACTACTTTTGCTGATGTCAAACCTCGAAGTATATATTCCGTGATCGCAGTTTTGAATTAACCGGAAAGGCCGTTTTGAATTTTACGGACATGACATGTCCAAATAACACTACGTAAGCTGTGACTCCTAATTTCTCACTCCTTAAAGATTTTCGCCTGGTTAAAATTTGTTTTGCAAAGTATGATTTATTGTTGTGTAAAAAGTCTACGCTAAAATTTCAACGTTTAAATTTCATGTAGTGTTTAGAATTTTAGAGATATCTGAAATTTTTTGTTGCTAGTTTCTAAAGTTTCTTTTTTATAGCTAGACCACATAGACTGCTTTAGTAAAACGGTCACAAGGTCATTGTTTGTTTTAACTTATTTTGCCGTTTTCTTTTTTCAATTGAAAATTTAGGAAATTTTGATGTCTCTGATAGAAATGTTTTATGAGAACATTTGAAAACTTCTCGAAGCTTTCAAAAGCGACATTCGCTACAACTTGCATTAGGACAAGGTTGTCCCATAAGTTTTGATCAGAAAGGCATTTTACAACTAACTTATCAACGTATAGGCCAATTGCTCGAAATGGTGAATAAAACTATTATTTAAAATAGAAACAAGAGCAAAGTCATTTCAGCAAAAAATTGAATTTATTACAAAGATTTAGCGGGTTTCTTGTATTTGAAATTTTTCTGATGTTATTGCCAGTAGATCAATAGCAATGTCAATGTTAGCGAGTTGGAGACATTTATTCAGTGTTTTATCTAGCATTCAACTTTTGTAGTTTACCTTATATTGTTTTGTAACAGAAAATATACTCACGCATTTGCATGTGCTTGTAAACGATGAGAGAATTTTAATGCAAAACCCTTCTGTTTGAGAAATCTACCTTTGCTGATTAACTTCCAAAACCTTTTTTTGAAATTCATTTACTGACGGGCCTGTGGTCCGCGCTGCACCAGCACATGCAATTACTTGACTTGATGCCAAAGAAAGTAGAGCGAATGCGACGAGAAAAATTTCGTTTTGTCGCAGCTCGGTCAGCATGTGCAAAACCTAAAAAAGTAGGCTAACAAAATAAAGCGGAGTAATAGTGGTGGTGACTTTTCTTGATAATGTGATGCTGCTCATTAAGTGGCGCATCATTGGAGTTTGTGGCAGCTTCGCAAATTTCTGCTCATTCAATTTCAAGAAATTTCAGGAGTGAATCTTTGTTTGGCGACCGCCCCATATTTTCGGTCCCTACATAAACCGCTTTAATGTGACATGAATATTTGTCATCTATTAAACTGCGTTATTTTTTCGTTTTAAAAAAGTTACCATGTTCTACTGACACATTTACTTGACCAGTGGTGTAACCTGAAGGAGGCTTTCAACCTTCCTTACGAAAATTTAAATGGTCTCACCAGTAGTACCGATATATGATAATGTCACCATGACAAACAAACAATCCCATCTGGCCGTCCTCTCCCCATAATCCGATCATGTTTTCCTAGTCATGCATTTGCAGCGCTGCTGTACTTTGCTGACACAATCACTTGACTTCATTCTCAAAGCTGATTGTCTGATCCTTAGGTTCCACTGTAGGTTGCATTTTGTAAATAGTCCTTAGATAATTAAATATAGGCAATCATTCAGCATTAAATTTTACTACCAGAAAATATATTTCAACTATTTAAATAGTCATCATTAGTTCTTGGTAACAGTATAAAAAGAATTAAATGAAAAACTATGCATAGCCAGCATGATACAGTTGAAATATCATTGCATTACGAACAGCAAAATCTTGCTGGCCGCAGGTTTGTCGCAGCTTTACCTATCCATTGATTAAAAAATGTCAAATGATAAACAGATAGGCTTCAAAATATGATTTACAGCAGATATCAAAAAACTCAACAATCAGGCAAATCAAACTTTGTTAAAAAACAAAATTAAATTATATTATGGTAGAGCACTACAAGTATGAAGAGAACAGCATGAAACCATGATAATATGCATGAAGTAACGTAACCTGGGTAAGTGGGAAGAGGGACGACGTTCTGAAATTTTAGTCTGGAAACAGTTTATTATTGATATGTGAGATTCCATCATGTCATTTTGTTTACAGTTTTAAAAAATTAAATTGAAAAGTCAAAAATAACTTCTCATTGGTTAAGTATAAGTAGCCTACGTTTGTGATGGATTAACCCAGCATGACGTTATCATAGAAAAACTTATGAATACAAAATCGTGAAACGGTAAACTTGTGTTAGAAATAATAGCGCGGACTTGAATCGAAACCAGCAATAAACTAATTATATAATACAAATCAGAGCAGATAATAGAGAACGCCACATTAACACTCTGATGATGTTGGCCGTTTTCGTCGACGAAGCAAAGGCCTAAATAAAGGTAGCATCGAAGGAATTTGTCTGGTATTTACTACTCATCGGTGGATCAAACGCAAGAATTAAATCTTATTTTATGCTTGGTGAACACCTTCATCAAATATTTTGAGCTTTTTTAAACATTTGTCCGTATTTGATACAAACAAGAAGTATTTAAGTAATATTTAAACACATACAACTTTTTTTATTTTTGGATGCGTTCGCACATAGCAGAGTTCGAAACCAAGAAAGAAACTTCCTGCCAGTGCAAACGCATTATTATTACGTTTCTTTCCTATAGTCTCAATTCGTTCCTGGCACAATATTCAACCAGATAAAAACGTATATTATTTTAAAAGCTAGTGACACAACGCAGGCGTCTACTCGCCTCCATGTATCAACTTAACTGTCTTCTACCGTCTTTCTCGTCTGCGTGCAACACGCTTTATCGGCATACTTAGCACACAGCACAGAAAACTAGCCCGAAAGCGGACCGCGCTATCAAGGCAACCGGTGTTCAAAACTAACGTGTAACACCCTCTCCCCTTCACTAAAACGGAAGGAAGTTACCAGAAATATACGTACACACAATATTACAAACAGCCTAAAACATATTAATTTATGGTGATGTGACTCAATACTATCAAAATTACCCTGGTGCAATACTATTTCATGGAGTGCAGGTAAACAATCAAAGTGCAGCTAAACATCTGGATAATAATGTGGGCGTCTCAACGAAATTCTGGGCCGTAAATTTGGTCTACGACTATTAATATTGTGACTTCGTGACAAGTGCGACCTCCTCGGGAGAAACGTCTACAAAATCTTATGTCGCAATTTGGCCAATTGTAACGGGATGATTCTTTTAACTTCTCATCCTCACCGTAGATTTTTTTTAATTCTTCCACCACTCTTCTTCAAACGATTAAAATAAACACGTTTAGTTGTAGACCCGTCAAGACTTTCTATCACATAATTCACAGGTGGTACACTTCAACAACACGATACGGGCCACAATAAGGCAAATGGAATTTACGTGTGCATCGTTTTGCAACACAGAATTCCTTAACATCACAAGATCTCCAACACTGTACGTGGTGTTTGCCGATGCCTTCTGATCATATCGTTTTTTCATCAGATTCCTTCTTTTTTCTAATCTTGTTTTGACCACTTCATGCACCTGGCGTATTCTGTCCTGCAAATCAGCAATAGCATTGGTGGAAGGAAAAAAATTCGGTTTACCCGTCATCAAATCTGCCGGCAGTCGCAAATCTCTTCCATTCAGCAGAAAATGAGGCGAAACTCCTGTTTCTTCATGGTAGCTTGCATCATACGCGGAGCAGATTGCAGGAAGATATCTATCCCAAGACTGAGGATCCTGTTGTACATAGTTCTTCAGCATCGCAATTATAGAGCGGTTATTTCTCTCAACACCACCGTTACCAGCTCGGTGGTAAGCAATGGTTCTCGTCTTTTTACATCCCATTAGCGTGGCCAGCTTTCGAAACAGCATGCTTTAGAAGTTGTCACCTTGATCAGAGTGAACGCGTTCAGGCACTCCATGGATCGTAAACCAATTACGATACATGGTCATTCCTGTTTCCTGAGCCGTTTGAGAACGCATTGGCCACGCTTTCATATATTTGGTATATGTGTCGCAAGCGACTAAAATGTAACGTTTTCCTGTGTGAGTCATAGGCAAGCCACCAAGTACATCGATCGCAATTCGCTGTATTGGTCTCAGTTCCGAAGAGGAAACAAGCTCAACTTTTGGAGTTGTTGATGGTTGTTTCCGTTGGTCGCACAGTTGACACTCTTTACAATATGCGGTAACAGACGCTCTCCAACGTGGCCAATAAAATTGTTCCGATATCTTTACAGCAGTTTTCTTTACACCCAAGTGGCCTCTACCGTGAGCAGAATCGTGAAGAGCTTTCAATACCTCCTCTCTATTGGCACTCGGAACCAATAATTGGGCTCTTACAATCATCATTGAGTCTTCATGCTTTCGATACAAACAAGAATCCTTGAGAATGATTTCTCCAAAGATAGACCAATAATGCCGAATCTCTTCGCTAAGCTTTTTAATCTTTTTAAATGGTGGTCTAGAACCGCGTCGGACCCAATCGAGTAAAACAGACAAACGTTTGTCTTTTTGTTGGAATCGTGCAATTGAATCATTATTCCAACCTTGGCATTCTCGAAAATCAATGGCAAACATATCTACCTTGCTCGAGTTCTCAACATGTTCCACCAAGCCATTATCATAGCGGAACGGACAATCATCAGGAAAATTCTCCTCCCCGCCAGGACATCTGCTCAAAGCATCAGCATTTCCATGAACAGATTCTGAGCGATGTACAAGTTCGAAATTAAACTCGGCCATCAATTCGAACTATCGCGCACACTGACCAAAGACATCCTTGGACTCCCGCAACCACCGTAGAACAGCAGGATCAGTTCGCAGCAAAAACGTTTGATCCTGATAACAACGAAACTTTTGGAGAGCATGAACAACAGCTAGAAGTTCTTTTCTTGTTGTGGAATAATTCCTTTCACATTTGGTTAGTGCTCGGCTACAGTAAGCAACTGGATGCTCTTTTACATCGCGAATTTGGAGCAAAACTCCCCCAACTGCACCATTTGATGCATCAGTATCCACAATAAAAAGTTTGGAAAAATCAGGATACACTAAAACAGGTGCAGATGTTAAAAACTTTTTAAACACAAAAACGCGTCATTACATTCATCAGCCCATTCAAATTCCTTAGCGGACTTTTGGTCAAATTATACATTGGTGCAGCTAATTTAGCAAAATCTTTTACAAACTTTCGATAATATGATGCAAGACCGAAAAATTGTCTTACTTCTTTTAATGACTTGGGAATTGGTCAGTTACTCACACAAGCCACTTTCTCAGGATCACACGAAACTCACGATTTTGATACAATGTGGCCTAAAAACTTCACCTCACTTTTAAATAAAGTACATTTTGAAGGCTTTTGGGTCAAGCCATGAAATTCAAGACGTGACAAAAGTAAATCGAAATTACGTAAGTGTTCATCAAAAGTGCGCGCGTAAACAATGATATCATCCAAGTACGCCAAAACGCCATCCCATTCAATACCGTTTAATATAACTTTCATTAAATGTTGAAAGGTTGCCGGCGCGTTTGCCAAGCCGAAGGGCATCACGTTAAATTCAAACAATCCTTCATGGCATGTAAACGCTGTTTTCTGCTTATTTTTTTGCATAGGAATTTTCCAGTAGCCCAATTTCAAATCCAAAGTGGAAAGTATCCACACCCGGACAGTTGATCAAGACTGTCGTCTATTCTTGGCAAGGAGTAATTGCACTTTTTAGTACAATTATTGAGAGCACGTTAATCAACACAAAACCTGACACTGCCGTCTTTTTTTCTTAACCAAAACGATAGGACTAGACCACGGCGACTTAGTTGTGCTAATAATACCGTCATCCAGCATATCATCAACAAGATTATCTACTTCTTGTTTTTGTTTTGTCGACATCCTTCGGGGCTGCTGACGTACAGGTATGGCATTGCCAGTATCAATGCTGTGTTTAATCACTTCAGTTCGACCCAAATCGGTTTTTGACAATGAAAAAGCCTTTTTGTGCTTTCTAATAATTTCATGCACTGCTTTTTTTCCTCCCTCGTTAAGGTTTAACTCATTTAATTTTAATTCCTTCCACAAAAATAAAAGGCCAGGATTTTCACTACATGAAGCCTTGAAAGAATGATCCTGTTTCATAGGCACGGTTTCTAAATATAAGCACAATCGTCAACACATACATGTAAATCCTTCGCAAGAACACTGATTTTCACAAGAGCACCTATTTTAGCAACAATTACTCCCATAGGTAAACATTTAGCGGTGGAGGTAAAATTAGCCATTCTGACTTGCACAAAGTTACCAAAAGTTTTTGTCCCTCCATTTCCACACATAATTTCGTATTTACCCAACAACGCTTTGTTTCTCTCGACATAAACGTCTGAGCCGTCACTAAACTCATGACCAATAATTTTGCAGGGCGCCATTATTTCAGTATACGGTGGTAATTTTGTAGTGTTAACCAGACTCGCATCGAAGGAAGACAATGGGCTGAGCCGCTTTGTTAGGTGCAGGGTAACATCCCCAGTTTTAAGATTTTTTGTCTGTAATCAACTACGCACTGTTGTTTCTGCAAAAAATATAAACCCAAAATAAATGGTTCAGTCAAATTTTTGCACACGTACACATCAAATAGCACTCGATAGTCCCCAATGGCGATAGAAACCTCAGTCTTTCCCAAAATAATGAGTGGTTCACCGCCAGCGCCGACAAACTTGATATCATTTGATACATTTAACAAAGTTGGAGAGTTTCACATTCGGTAAAGTTCTTCAGACAATATTGTCACTGACGCACCTGTATCTACTAACGCACACACATATTTATCGTTAACAATAATCTTAGCATATTTACAAAGTTCTTTGCTGGTTGATGGCACATAATAAACCTTTTTCTAAGATTGCTTTCGTGCATTGGCTTGGTCAGCGTCGCGATCCACTTCTCGATTGCCGCCAAATTGCCGCCGTTATTCTGGCCAATTTCTTTGAAGATGTCCACTTTTTCCGCAAAAATAACAAGTAGTAATAGGTGTAGATCTCTGTTTGATACACATATCTCTGATGCCCTGTACTTCTTTTCGTAGATCTGCGATTAGACCTTTTAATTCCACGATCTCATTCTTTTGGTTGACCGATTTCTGAAGTCCGATGGCTGACAAAGCAGCGGAATCATCTGGTAGAGTATTAGTATTCAAATCTAATAGCCGTTTTGCGATATCCAAAAATCTAGGACGGTCAGCTTGCAAATTTCCGGCCATTAAACGGTCGACAAGATGCTTATCCCTCAACCCACTAATTAACACATTGTACAACACGTCGTTTTTTGTTTGGGCGTCTTCCTTATCGGGATATGCAATCTCTCCCAGCTGATGCAGCGCAGCGACTTAACTTTGATTTGATTTTCCGATTGCCTGGCAGCGGCCAACTCACTGCTGCAGCGCTTTGTTTGAGACTGCTTAGCTCCACTCGCTACTTCGATTGCCTTTTGTTTTAACGCATCATACGTCAATTCATAGAGTTGCTTATCAGCGTCCTGCATTTCAAACTTCATAGTTTCTGGTAAGCTAGCCAAAAATGCATGGCGCTTTGCTGCGTCTGGCGCTTCTACACTTTCGCAAAAGCTCTCAAACGACGCCAAAAATCCAATAAAACTTTCTCCTAGCAAATACTTCGGGGGCTGACAAAAGAAATTCATTGGGCGTGTTCGCCAGTGTTACGTTTCTTTCCTATAGTCTCAATTCGTTCCTGGCACAATATTCAACCAGATAAAAACGTATATTATTTTAAAAGCTAGTGACACAACGCAGGCGTCTACTCGCCTCCATGTATCAACTTAACTGTCTTCTACCGTCTTTCTCGTCTGCGTGCAACACGCTTTATCGGCATACTTAGCACACAGCACAGAGAACTAGCCCGAAAGCGGACCGCGCTATCAAGAGAAACCGGTGTTCAAAACCATCGTGTAACATTATCAGGTCTTGAAACGAAGAACGATAACCTCATACTTAGAGCGGGTTTTAAGACGAGGTTTTGCAACCTTATACCGAGTGTGAACAACACGAGTTGCGAACTGACATTTGGCAATAAGAACCCTGCTTGGTGTCGAAACTGAAGTGCAATCACAAAATAGTTTTCTTGATTATTAGCTAGGGCCAGGCCTGCAATAGTCGTATAAAGCAATAGGCGTTTGTAGCAATGGGTTTGTGGGGCGAGGGGCATAAAACACAACGAGCTAAGGCCAACGGATGTTTGGAGCAATGGCATATGTGGCAAAGGAGGTACGGAGTAATGAGGCACATTGAGAAATGTACATACGAGGCAGTGAGCGTATGGGGTAATAATGATATCAAGCTTTGGGCGTATAGGAAACTGGGGATATAGGGCAATGGGCATGTGGGGCAATGGACATACGGAGCATTGTGTGTATGGGACATATGGGTGCAAATGGCATATGGGTTCATGAAGGAATGGGTGTGTGAGACAGCGGGTGTAAAAGAGTGAACATGGCAATAGGAAATGGCCCATATATCCATAATCCCATACTTCCATTGCCCCATACACCCATTGCTCATTGCCCCATATGCACATTTCTACATATGCACATTTTTTCAAACGCCGATAGCCCCTTAGCTATACACACACCCACTGCTCCATACGCCCATTGCCCTATACGGATCATGGATTGGACCATTTGCCACTCACTAAAATCTTGCTTTGCAGCTTGTTCTCAAGTCTCGAAATTTCTGCGTTTGTAGATTTTGAAATTTGGATTTTGAGACAAAATTTCGCAAATTTATAGCGTTGGCACATTGCAAAAGTTTCATTCTTGGTAATGAAAACTGGCCTGTATAAAAGCATATTTTCTATGTTTCAACACAAAAGTTTTCGAGAGGAGTTCTTGAACCTGACTGGAAACCTGTGTATGAACACCAGCCTAGTTAATTCTTTAAGCTTCTCACCGTAACATGTCGAATGATATTCAGTATGCATTAAGTTCAATTTTAAGGCTATTCAATATTCCCATGGATTCATGCAAGTGTTTATATGAATTTCAATGTAATTTAACCTGAATAATATTTTTCTCATACTTCGTCTTTCCTATATTTTTGATACGTGGTTCCGGCAATAGGTGACGTCTCGCCAAACAACGTTTAACATTCGCAGTTTGAATTTGTATGAAACCGGGACAGACGTGACTTCTAACTTCTACATAGCTAGTTTATAAATATATTAAATTACTAACTGATTTTTTATATTTTATGTTTATGTGTATTCTATTTAAATAAGTTTGTAGATTATTCATGGAGTAGGTTTAAACTTAACGTGATTATTTGACCATTGAACACGCCCAAAATCAACAACAATACAAAAACAAAACTGTGATTAGGTCAAAACTTAAAAATAAACAAAACTAAGCAATCTATTGTTTCAAAAATAATAAAAAGGTTTTATATAGCAAGGGTGCAGATGCACAACCCAAATTTAATGCTGAAAAACAACGTTTACATCTCATCCAAATACAGCCAATCAGGTTCGAAACGTTGTTTAAAGCAGTATCGGTTAAAAGTGACTTCAGATAGGATTTTCTTCGGTTTAGAATAAAGTGTTAAGTGAAGCTTTTATGCGTTACAGTAATTGCCTAATTTTGTCCGAGTCCAACATTGTTTGAGTTTATTTATTAGTGAAAAACAAAGAAAAATTTGCCCAAAACATTGTGCAATGCATCATCCCACAAGTTGGGAGCAAAAATAACGATAAAATGATGCCTTCAGCTTCCTACCATGAGCGGCCATATTTTGGAGAATGCTGCGCTATCGCTCTCTCCTTTTGCCCTCGGAAACAAAACAGAAAAAAGACTTTGTTTCTGTTTGTAAGTAACCCTGAGATAAACGCATGGTAGACTTATTCATCAAATTGTTTTTGTTTCAAACGTCCATTTTTTGTAAAACATTGCGTGATTGTTTTATTTTCACCTTAACTGTACCAAAAAATCAACCAATATAGACAAAATTCTACATTAAGATTCTTGCTTACACGCTCTCTCCTATCTACTTTGAGATTCTTGCTTGCATGCTCCCTCGTACTTACATTAAGATTTTTGCTGATATTGCTTTCCGATCATCGATTTAACGAAAATATTTCTGAAAAAAAACACATTAAAGATTTATATCGACAAGTTTCAACATTCAAAAGGAATTTGTTTTACGTCCCTCCAAGGAAAGCAAGGAACGGCACGTTCCTAGAAGGACGATTGGGCATGCACACGACGTTCGCAGTAATTTAAAAAAATCTGCTTGATCGAATTTTAAATATACATAAATGAAGCTACACGGGTGGGAGAAGTTTAATAAACCACAGCCTCTTGCATTACTATACATGTAAGACCTGTTGACAATAGCATTAAAAATACAAAACAATTTTGAAAAACGTTGTCTAACTATAAGCTTTTCATGACGCACTGGGTCAACTGGAAAAAGCGTACGTAAACATGGTTTATACTTACTACATGTATATCTCAAAGAATACTTTTGAAAATTCAAATGAGTAGGTATTTTATCTCATTTATTGAAAAAGAAAAAAGACAAAAGGCATTGTACCTAACAACAACAAATATTACGGAATTGTTTTAATTTTGATACATTTTTGAAGCAATACAGTAGGTTGCAGCTTAACATGCATCGCAGGCATTGTCAATCACAAGTAGTCGTGAAAGAGTTTGCTGATGTTTTTTGTCTACCTTGATGATCATGTAATTGTTTTTGAGTTATTTTTACTGTTTTCTTCTCAATTGGCAAGTTCATGAGTTGATGACATGTGAGAAAATGCTGTTATTGTTGTTATTTGTTATGATCAATTTTTCACAACGCTCTGTATTTATTCTTCTTGAAATTTCTACTTTCGCGGTCAGTGGTCCTCAAAGTTTTACAGCCTTAATAAGCCAAATAAGATTTTGTGTAAGGTTTTCAAACAGATTTTTTGTTTCCCCAAAAATTCAAAAGTGTGTTTATCTTTTTAGTTTTGCTTCAAAATTTTGAAATTACTGTTCTTATGTAAATTTACTCAGTTCCAACAATTGCATGATTTATAATTAGTTTGCCAAAAAAAAGCACCAAAACATTTTAATACGCAATTTATTTCTTTGCACCAGTTGTTAGCGCAAATGCCAGAGCGTTACTACTGGGACTCATCTAACTTCTAACTTACATAAAACCAAAGCAATAACTGAAAAACGCAATATCTCATTGTTGTTTCTTAGCTGTAGTCATTACCAGATTTTTCCGAAAAAGCTGATGGTTAAAAGCAACCTTACAAATTAAACATAAGCGAATTGAATAACATTTTTATTTGTTTTCTATCAAACAATTGTACTTCAAGATACAGCTGTTGGCTATTTGCTTCGGCATTATCATTGAACAACTGAATAAAAACGTAATACATTTTGAATTTAACGGAGACGTAGTGCGCCAAAAATATCATTTCGTGGAAATGACCATAATTTCCATGGAATGTTGGCGTTTTGAAAATATCATTTCATGAAAATGACCATAATTTCTACGAAATGAAATTTTTGGCGCACTAAAAATATCATTCCGTGAAAATGACCATAATTTCCACGAATAATATTTTTGGTGCACTACGTCTCCGATAAATTCAAAAAGTATCGCGTTGTTGTTTAGTTGTTTAATGATAATGCCAAATAGCCGACTGTTATATTTTTAAGTGCAATTGTTTGATGGAAAACAAACAAAAATGTTATTCAATTGGTTAGTGTTCAATTTTTTGAACCGACAAATTTTGATAATAGTTGGTACGCTTTTCGTGCTAAGGCTTTTGTCAAAATTACTTTCTTTGCCTTATGATTAACAGAAAGCCATGGTATGCGGGAGAAAAGCCGTCGAGCACGGTAAAAGCCCTCTGTGAAGTTCACTGTCAGTTAGGAAGTAGTAGAGCGCATGACATATCAGTTATTTTGCTCGCTAAACTAGAACGTTTTTCGACCACAAGCGTAACCTAATCGATATTACGTCAAAAAGCAATTTTTTTTAACGACTGTTTGCCTCAACGTCAAAATTTGAAAATTCACGTGATTTTGTCACCGAAAGAAAGAAAAGCTGTCGGTAATACTTAAAATTGTGAGCGAGACTTCCCACTTCGGACAGATGTAGGCGCTCAACTCCTGGCAAAAAGCGCAAAAAAATGAAAAGGGAGCCAAGTTTTAACTGTTTTGCCTGTCACGAAGCGTCATTGATATTCAGCATTGCTGTACTTCAAAATTTATGTGGGTAGTGGTGCAACCAAGAGGGTAAAGGAGCTAAAATCCCAAAGCAAGCCACTTTTCCTCAATTTAATAGCGGCCTGCTTGAGAGTATTCAATTGAAAAGAGTGAAAATCTTTTGCTTTAGGGCGCCGAAGAATTTTGCCACGAAAATGAACAAGTTTATTTTCATGCCACTTATTACATTTTTAATAAAAAACATCATCAGCAGCGTATAAATCAAAGTGCCATGAATGACAATCACGAGGTTTTTGAGCGGAAGCTATTTTCTGACAAAAAATTTAGTAGTGTGTTTGTTCTTTTCGCCTCCAAGTGATGATGCTTAAAATTTTCGTAAATAAAAATCAACTCCAACAATTTTCATAAAATTGATGGCGAAATTAAGAAAATATTTTGCATCTTTGAAAATTTCAGTAAACCTGAATTATTGACTTTTCGAAACTACCCGCATAAAAATCTGCTCATGCCGTTGCTGAAAGTATTCTTTCAGCAGGTACCGATGACTATGGGTAATGAAAACAAAATCTATAAATTTTAAAGTTTACGTCACTGATTTAATTTAAAATATTTCTTTGTTTTTCAGCATATCGTACCTTGAGCAGTTACCATTTAATATGCAACTGCTGTTTTTTGAATATTAGTAATATGAGTTGATTTTTAATCCTTTAACAAATCAAGGTAGTTGAGCTTTTTTGGGTGACTAAGTCAGTAATTACCACTTAAAGAAAGCGCTAAAAAATGAAGTCGAGAAAAGAGATCAAGTCACAACCGAAAGTACTATTTGAAGGTTAATTAAAAAGTAGCGTAAAACTGGCAGCATTAAAAATGGACATTCAGGTTACAGCAGCAGAAAATTTAATGCTAGAACGCCTGGAAAAATTCATGAAATTCGAAGCAGGGTAGAGGAATCTTCTTGAAAACCCAGTCGTAGGCTATATCATAAAACAAGAGTTCAAGATCATCTGTGCTGCGAATATTTCTTCAGAACTTGAAAATGTTCCAATATAAAATCCAAGTTTTGTGGAAACATACCGTAAAAAACAATGAGGAAAGACTGGAGTTATCTCTGAAGCTAATTCAATCCAAAGCAAATGATCCTAAGTTTTTGAATGAAATATTTTTAGCGACGAGACCCATTGCCATCTAAGCGGACATGTAAATGAACCGAAATTCTAATCAAAACCTGAATTCTGTATCCTACACAAGTTCTTGAATTCTGTTCTTTTAAGCCGGCGTTGCCAGCAGGGCCCCATCTGTAATTTCCAGGTTAAGAATATTGATTAAAAATCCTGCGCCGGCTTCACCCCGTGATTAATTGTGGAACAGTAACAAAAATTTATTGATTTTTGGCAAGACCACTTGTCGTAAAAAAGCCAAAAGTACGATTTTTTTAAACGAAATTGAGCAAAAACATTATGGTAAGTTACCTATAGCCATATACATTTTCCGCAAGTTTTTGGAGTTGCTGGCTACACCTTTTTGCCCTGTTTCCAGCATAGGCGTCCTGGATGCTTGGACTTGCTCCCAATCCAAACATCCAATTACTTAAAGTTTTATCCATTCAATTCATCAAGTCCTTAATTCATGTCAAAGTTGCGGGAGGGTAACAAAGTAATTGGTATGTACAGGTCAAACGCGATTATCTGAAATGCAATTATCTGAAATTTGGATTATCCGTAAGAAAATCTTGTTCCTCAATTTTTTTTGTGATTTTCCGTAAAATTTTGCTTGAACCAAGAAATTTTGGATAAATTTTGGCAGAACACAAAATTATCAGGCATAAACTGTTAAACTTAAATGCAAACGGCAGTTAACACTGGTAAGTTGACCACGCCATTCTGCAATTTGGCATTAAATTTGGGCAGCATACCTTGGGTACCATTGATTATAAGACCATACCATTGAGGGCAAAAATAAATTATCCGAAAACTCAACTATTCGAACAAATTTCGTGTCCCCCGAGCATCACCGCTAATTAAGTTTTACCTGTATTTTCAGAAACAAGCAATAAATATTATATCCACTACTCACGACTTGTTCATAACTGCAAGCGTATTTGTATCAGCCAGCGTCTCTCGAATTGTGTTCCGCCGATCAATAAAGAAAACGTAAGGGAAGATGTAGGACCAATGCACCAGCGCTCTTCGTTAACCACCTTAACACTAGAACGGTCGGAGTTGCGACAAGCTGTCAACGGCCAGCAGCGGTCATTTTGACCGCCTCTACGAAAACGCATTTTTACTAGTATATGCGTGGTGTGGATGCAACTTAAGTGTTGAACAAATACTCAGGTCACCTAACTCAATTAATCTATTTACAAAAAAATAGTTTTATTTGAAAAAAAGGGCAAGCACAGGACACAAAATTGAAAAATGTTTCATATTTGTGTTGTCGCACATGTAACGCATTCGGAAAACTCCTTGGCAGTACACTTGCCACATACAGTTTTATTGCAATTGAAACAAAGTTTGCTAGTTTTGTTTTGAGAACAGTATGCTCCTATTTGACACTGTTTACGCTTCTCGGCTTCGCTTTTTTTGAGAGCTGTCGATAGTGAATGAGGTCTAGCAATAGAAGCGTTTCCGGTTAGTCTTTCAACGATGCAGTCTTCACGTAGTTCTATAGCAAGCTTGAACAGGAAATCTCGTCTTGAAACCTTGTCACCTGTTCGTTTTTTATAGAGCACAAAGGCATTGATGCCTGCTAAATCCAGAATGTTGTAGAAAACAGCAACGGGCCACCGACGGGTACCTGCTTTGACTGAATACTGCCTGGCCATTTGATCAGCCACGTCAACACCACATTTGGTTTTGTTATAAAATTCCACAGTCTCTGGTTTCTTTTTTTCCGATTCGCCAAGTTCAACAAAGCAGAGAGCTAAGAACGCAAACGTTTTTCTTGGGCTTACACTGATACACAGCTAGAGTTGCCATGTTGCCTGCCTTCATCAGCTTACTGGAATAACGTTGTTGCAAGCATTTTGCAGATGCAGGCAGCTCACGTCTAACCTTGTTCATAGTTCCAACAAGGCTGGTTTTCTTTTTTTTCAGCTTTTTTGCAAGTAAGAACGACGTGAAAAAGTTATCGGTTGTAACGTTTCTGCCTTTACCCACGAATGGTTCCATGAGAGTCATGACAACATTGTCGCTAAGCCTTTGGGTGGATGGACGTGACTCGTTTTTGCCCAGATACGGAATGGTATTTAGGATGTACTTCGATTCCACGTCAACCACTAACCAGAACTTAATGCCAAACTTATCTGGTTTGTTTGGCATGTACTGGGTGAACCTACAACGAGATTTTGTCGGAAACAGCTGCTCATCAATTGTAATATTTTCTCCAGGTTTGTAACAACTGATGCTGTTGTCTACAAACCTATTCCAAATATCTGAGATAAGAGCAAATTTGTCAGTTTGCAGGCGTGCTGACCTTGTGCTGCGCAAGTCAAAGCGTAGAAAACGCATAATCTCACGACAACGATTCCTCGACATAGTTTGTTGAAAAAATGATACGCCCCATTTTTTATTCCAAAAATCGTAAAGGGGAAAGTTTTTGCCACCATACGCTTTTCGTACATATAGCAGTGCAATAAATGCTTTGAGCTCACAAAGTGAAACCTCCCATTCTTCATTGCCTAAGACTCTTCGAGCTTCTGCATTGGTACATTGTTGAATGTGTTTGAGCATATGGTTACCAAATAAAACTTGAAAAGCACCAACAGGGGAGTCTGCCATTCAAAGGGCAAAGCGTGATAAACCTGATTGCTCAGTTAGGACATTCTGAGCTGCACGCCTTCCTCGTGCTTCTACGCCGACTTCCATAAATTCCCATTTTGTGCCATCTCTTGCTGTCTCGTGTGTGCTCGAACTTTCAGCAGCACCCGAACCAGAAGAATCATCAAAACATGTAGCAGAATGTGTTTCAACGTTAGTATCAGCAGTTTGTAAATCACCTAAATGAACAATGGGTTGTGTATCATCAAATTGCCCAGTTTCTTCATCGTCGCTCATCTCATCTGAAGAGCAGAGTTCCCAATTTAACACGTCGCCTTGTTCAGTTTTACTTTCCCCTCCAGAGTCATCCTCATCTATGGATCTGAGCCTAGCAACAACTTGTAGTCCAGTAAAACGTCTTGACGTTCTAGGCATGATGTAATAGATTTGACTATGCTATATTTTTTAGTCAAGCAGCTTACTTCACCTGTGGAATTAGAATAGGTTAGCACTAATTAGGGATGCGCACAATGCTTTTAAAACAAAAGGTTGTGATCAACTTACTAACTCATGCTAAAGGCTAATTGCCTGTGTGCTCCGCTACTGAGGAAGTGGGCTGGGTGCTGTTTGGGGAGGATACCCAACTAGCACCGTGGCCTGAATGCCGATGAAAGCTCGCAGTTCTCAACAATATAGAATAATCTATTTCTGTTTCATAAACTCTCTCATAACCTGACGTAAGTCTACTTCCACTGCTAACTGATAACTGAAAAAATTTATTATGTATGCTTTCTGAGCTGCGCATTTCTTTCTGGTGACTCTATGATGTCACAAATAAAATTCAATTTATCAAAATATAGAAAGACAATGTTTGAAAATGAGTCATACATGTCATATAGACGATACGGTCTAATAAAGCACAGCAGGAGGTTCAGAAATAATGGTTTTGGTATAGCGGTCATAATGACCGTTAGTGGCCGTTGGAGGTAAACCACCTTCTAAAATATTTGTAAAAGCAGCTTTCGGCTTGATACTCAGTATCAGAGTTCCTGCCTATTAATTAGCAAAAGTCAAGAAATTTCACACCAATGCGATTTTCGTAAAAAAAAATATCTCACCTTGAAATTCCAAAACGGTCAAAATGACCGTAACGGCCGTTCTAGTGTTAAAAAAATAAATAATTTTATTTTATGTTTTGATCGGATATTAGATTCCTATTGGTAGTTACGGTTTTTGGTAGCTTCGCATGCAATGGTTCAAGACTTATTTCAGAAATTGTGAGTTAAAGGTATGGAAGTAAATGAATAGTGAAGGGTTGAAGGAATGCTTTTATAAATAAACAAATTGCTTTTGTGTACAGTGATTTTACTGACTAGGATCTATTCCTTAAATTTACTAATGACTGAGCCTCTTACCTAGCTCATTGCACTTTTATTGAAAAAAAAGTAAAATAGGTTGATAAAGGAACCTATGCACCAATGAGTTATTTGACCTATGCACCAGATAATAAACATGATTATGAGGTGAAATTTATGAAAAAATCTGCTGAGGTAAAAAATGCCTTTGTGTTTCCCGAGATGAAGACTTGGCATCAACTTCTCGCGATGACATTGTGTGTGTTCTTTCCAAACCATTACCGGTAGAACATAGGACCAGGATTTCAAACGTTTACAGATTTAGTGAGAATTTGGTTGTGTATAGGTTTAGAATTAGTCGGTATTATTGCATTGTGTGATAGAATGTAGTGTTTTTTGTTGCCTTGCGTTTATGTGTAGTATTTTTAAAACTAAATTGTTTTTATTAGTTTTAAAGCGGTGTATTGGCGCCATGGGTTGGTGCAAAAGATCTATGTGGGTGGGACCTTTACACCATTTTTCCAGGAGTTTTTTTTGTTATAGCTCATTCAAGTACAGCAATTTTTAAAATTTGTGCTTTGCAACATCAAATATTAAGTATAAGAAGCATATCTGGTGAAAATAATGAAACTTTATGAAAATTTTAAGTGGTTAAAAGGAATAACTATAATTTTGATGCAAAGGTCCCATATCTTTCCTACGTCAAAATGAGCGTAAATTTTACTTTTGAATAAACTAATATTGCGCCAAACATTCGGCATTGTTGGCTATGTGAAACAGGATTTTTAAGATATCTGTCCAAAAAACAAAGTACAAGAGCAGAGTGGATGCCAAAGTAGGTATGTACATTCAGCTGTCAATTATTGCACCCAACGCGAATCGTTTTTCCACTTCTGTGCAACCTCATCCATCTCATCAAATTTGTTAAATAAAATCCTTTACATATTGTTTTATAAATTTTATCCTATTTCGTAAGTTTAGTTTTGTTTTAATAGGAAATTTAGTTGTTTGATAGCAACGAGTAAGGTTTAAGTTCATTTATATTCTTGACAAAACTGTATCCAGAATTTTTTTGGACTTGCTGTTCTTTGAAAACAAGACTTTGGGTTCCGTGACTAAAAAAGTTTGTATAAGCTAAAGCCTCAGGCCACGCGTATGTTGCTTCGTCTTGGCATAAACACACCTTGGAAGAGCATATCAACTCGAAATCAAACACTTACAATCAAGTCATAGCAATTGCAAGGTCTCCATCAGTATTGTCAAGGTTGAGAACATTGGATCAGACGACTGCACCGGCTTTACCTAATGGGTCGTTGTGCTAGAGTATTAATCTTTTATAAGCAACACTTTTATAAATCTTTCGGGAGAGCAATTGCCCCTTTTGTCCTTCTCTGGCTGCTTCCTTGACAAGAGCAGTAACTGGTTTGGGAACAAATAATTGTATGCAAAGAAAGATAAAAACAAATCTCAAAAAAATCAGACATTGTGGAATAGCCTATATAATTTTATTTCTTGCGCTAAAAACGCTTCAAAATTCAAAGATCTGTCAAAACGTTGTTCTGGTAATGACTCAGCGCATCTTGCTCAGTTAACATTTAGGCCTAGTAACAGTAGGTCTACCACTTGGCTTTCTAAATTCACTCCAAAAATGGCCCACTTTAGTGGGGGATTGACAGAAAATAAAAGCTTGAATTCAAAGCTATTTTTTATCCCAGCATTTTGCGTTCCAATTTACGTACATTGAATTTTTAGCATTTACTTTAGTAAAAGCTATAACTATTCAAGCAACGTTACTTCCTACTTAACACTAGAATTACCGGAGCGGTCATTTTGACCGTTTTTGATTATTAATTGTTTATATCTCTAATTAGGTACATGCAATAACACTGAAACTTCTTGAGTTTTCCTAAATCTTGGATAACTTTCAGCATATTAATTTTCATTGCATCGCAATAAACATAAAGTGGGATGAGAATGGATTTACCTTAAATTACCGCTAACGGTCATTTTGACCGTGCAGAAACCACACATTTTTTATTATCAAAAATTATCTTTGCAGAATCTTCTGGTGTGCTATTGCAGTGGTTTTCAACCTTTTTGCTAAAGAGGAAACCCAATGAAGAATTTCAGTGGCTCGAGAAACCCCTATGCAATAATTTAATTGTTTTATACAATTGGTGTAACTTTTGGCGGAAACCCTGGACTAAACTAGCGGAGCCCTAGGGTTCCGCGGAACCCTGGTTGAAAACCACCGTGATATTGTATCTAAACATTCTTGCAACAATAACTGCACTAAGAGGTACAGGTTATGCACCAGTGCGAAAGATAAATATGTTTGCCGACATAGGGGTAATAGTACGGGGACTGGTGGCTGAAGTCTCCTGACTCTTTTCAGCCCCGTAATAGAAATTTCAAAACTGGGCAAAATACTTACTTTTGAAAAATATATATTTCCGAAAAAAAGGTCTTCATCTTTATTTGGAGCAAAAAATAGCAAAAACATTAATCTGAAAAAATTAGTCTCCAAAAAACACAGATCTTCAGCTTTTCTTTGAGATAGAAATGCTCTCTACCCGTGCAAAAAAAAACGCCATGCTTACGTTATGTTACGCTTTGATCAGGGGTAGGCATATTCAGACTCGGTTCGCCCTAGGCCTACAAGGAAAATGATTTTTTCAAGTGAAGCGAATTTACAGACTGCTATTGAAAACGCGCAGCAAACTGATTCAGCATCATGTAAATTTGTCTGCTTTGGCAGTGAGATAGTAACAGTAATGATGCAAGTAAGCTACCACAACGCAAGGACTAGGAAATAATTATTAGACATTCTACATCTAACACAGCGGAATTTGATTTGTATTGGTTTCTAATGAAGAAGCAAGATTGAAAAGTATCAAATTTTCTTCAAAATCGAGTGGCAGATTACAAGCTCCGAACGTACTAACTGAAACGCTGCTAAAAAAAGGTGAATTTCTACAATTCATTTTGTAGCTTAGGATCTATTCAATTTATTCCAACAAATAACGGAGCTTACGGCTCGTTAAACTTCCACTTACAATAATTCAAAACATTACTAGATCTAACACAACAGTTAAAAGAAACTTATGACATAAAATGATGCCTAATAATTACGTATTTTTTAGTAATTAAGCAAACGGTCATTTTGACCGCTCGCGGTAATTTTAGGTAGGTTGAAAAGGCAATAATTCTAGTGTTAATCTACTCCACTAAGAGCAGAAGAAGCAAAAACTAAAACTACTAAAGCAAATAGCTCGTTACTGAAAAACCTAGTAAAGTAAAACTATATTTATAGTAATGCAAGAGGCTAGCGATGCACATAGCAAAACTGCAGACAGTGACACTGTTTCGACCTATCAGGTCTCTTCAGTGCAGTTGGTGACCGACAAGAAGCCAGAGGCTTTTAATAAAGAGCTATGCTTTATTAGGTCGAAACAGTGTCACTGTCTGCAGTTTTGCTATGTGCATCGCTAGCCTCTTGCATTACTATACATGTAAGACCTTGTGGCCACTAGGCTGTGACAGCACTATTGTTCTAGCAGTTGCTAGACTTAGTGCACCTGCGACAACCGCCACTCATTCACGAGTGATACGGCTTCGCAGAGTGCTGACGGACCATCCACCGGGTGGATCTAGTATAGATCCCGCAGGTGTGGCGGTCTGAGCTATGCTTTATTAAAAGCCTCTGGCTTCTTGTCGGTCACCAACTGCACTGAAGAGACCTGATAGGTCGAAACAGTGTCACTGTCTGCAGTTTTGCTATGTAAAACTATATTGTTATTGTCCATCTCTGGCTAGATCTTGTTGTTGGTCCCTCCTCCACTTTGAGATGAAGGCACAGTCTAAAACTTTAATTCAAATTTAGACCAAAAACCTCATAGAAATCAGGGTAGAGAAAAAGAAAAGCCATTTTAAGCTAGTCATGAACACAAATTGCTGAAAAACGGTATCCCCACCACTAAGAAAATAGCTTTCTGGTATTTAAAAAAGCTTCGCTGTTTTACTTAAAAACACTTAGTTGCCATTGGAATCTGGTATTAGAAATTAAGAAGAAAAACGGTTCCTGCAATCACATTATAATGTATTTTCACACTTCACTTTTTGAAGTCCCCATATGTCCAGCGAAAATAATGTTTTCGTTACCCAGTGTATAGCTAAGTTTGAACAGCATTTTTATATGGTTGAAATAGTACTATGACATAATAATGCGTAGTTAGCAAAAATTGTTTACTATATCTTTTTCCATACCAATTGAGAATAGTTGCAAACTAAATGGAATAGCTGCAAACTAAATGAGAATAATTCTTGGGGTGGTTATAAATAGGCATAGTAGGCATAGTGCAGGCATAGTACAGGCATAGTAGGCATAGTACAAGCACAGTAGGCATAGTACAGGCATAGTAGGTATAGTAGGCATAGCATAGACATAGTAGGCATAGTACAAGCATGATAGGCATAGTACAGGCATAGTAGATATACTACCGGTACAAAGATAGCAGGGGAGGTGTGCCACCGAAAACCAGTCGCACCAATATAAAGAAGCCTTACCTCTTTTCTCTCAAAAAAAATTAATTTTATGAGTATAGATTTAAGCATTGAGGGGTGTAATGAGATTTCACAATAAAAGCTCTATATAGTTATCATCACTATGCCTACCATGCCTACTATGCCTATCATGCCTACTATGCCTATTTATAACCACCACAAGAATTATTCTCATTTAGTTTGCAACTATTCCATTTAGTTTGCAACTATTCCATTTAGTTTGCAACTATTCCATTTAGTTTGCGACTATACTCATTTAGTTTGCAACTATTCTCAATTAATATGGAAAAAGGTATAAATGTTCTTTACTGTCAAAAAAGTACGGCGATAACATTTGATTGTCGATATGGAAAAAATGCAATTAAACAGCATTCGAGCAGATCAGAAACTGTGTTAGCGTTAGCTAAAGGAATTAAAAAGTGTGCATTATTAAGCTTGCCTAAAGACAAAGATTAAGCAATTAAAAAAAGGACAGATGTAGCACAGTTTGAATGCAGTCCACTGCATGATCCCTGACCTGCTGACCTGAAGCAAAGTTTAAGCTCATCAGCGCAGTATTTTCTGAAGATAATACCATGGAATTAAATTGTGTTAAGGTTTATCAAGTAGTAATAATTTGTAACGTCACTAAGAAAGGAAAAGAACTAGCCTATTTTTTTCTAAAAAAGTAGACTTGCGCAAGCGAATCTATAAGGTTCAAGGCCTACCAATAATTTCCCGTTAGTATTGTGAACTGCTGCTGGTGCTGGTAAATGTGGTAGTGGTGATAAACAGATGCATCCGGTGGTGCAGCATCTGAAGAGGCACAATAACAAAGCGTTACAGGCACAGCTTGCTGATGTAAATGATATTGTAAATCACTTAGTGCTTTCTGCTTTCTGACAAACAAGCGGGTAGTAAAAATTACGTTTGTGATGCAACAGCACACCTGCATTTTTGCAAGCATACCGGTAACACAAGGTGTTGTTTAAATGAAAAGACAAAGTCACGAAATTGTTTTTTAAGATAATTTTGTTGTCAGGGAATAGCAATTGCTAGTATATGGCTAATCTATAGTCATTTTATGTTGTAAAAAACAGTTTGCAGTTAGAGCCCAGTTCTCACAAATCTATAATTATGGCTTCGGGTCCTAGTTTTCTGCAAAGTGACAATGCAGAAATCGGAGATGGAAAAGAAGATTCAATACATCTAGCTGATCCAGATAGCTCTTCATGGCCTTAGGCAAGTGGTTTGTTTGCTGCTAACTCAGCGGAAGCAGGTTCCTCTTCATATTCGAGAAAGTCACTCCGCAAACAAATGCTTAAACGATGTCATTTAGCAAGTATTCCAAAGTTTTTTGTTTCGCAGAGCTCTGACCAATTTCACAAGTACCCCCATGCGTCTGAAAGTTTACCTGATAGTGAAAAGTTAAGAAATAGATCATTGACTAATTGTTTAGACTTGGAGAAACTTGCGTTTGATGCTACTGCTGCACTGCCTTTTTGCTACAATGCTGATGTGAAATCAGGTACAAATAGTAGCAAAATCAATAAAACTCAAAATGAGACTGGTTTGGACTATTTAAACTACTTTGCTTCGAAAGAACCTGAAAAAAACAGTAAACCTATTTTGTCAACAGTAGAAGTAGATCATGTACCGCGAAAGATTTCTGAAAGTGAGCAAAGGTCTTCATCTGCCGGACGTGTTTCAGTCTCGGAAGGTGTGGTTGGTTTTGGTGCGCTAAATTTGTCTGATAAAACGTTTCAAAAATTGTCCGAAACGACATTACCAAGGTATGAATTTAAGTTGTGCCTTGAAAAAAAATTTTATCAAGAAAGCTATGTTGCTATGTTACACGTTGTACAGTTTTTGGCTTCTGTGTAAGAGCAGACATGTCACTAGCTTTTAATTTAGCGCAGCATCATCTTTCTCTTTTAGCATTACCCTTTAGTGCACTGATTCTCAACCTTTTTCGTGCCGTGGCCCACAAACTTTTGCGGCTCACTTTAAGAAGAACTTTAATGTAATAATTACAATGTCACTGAGATAAGCCTAGAATAACATGGCAGCAAAGTTGATCTCCAAAAAAAAGGCCATAGTCTTTCCAGTTCACACGATGGCCCCTCCAGTTTAAAGGCACTGGTCCATTTGACTGTACATATGGATCTTATTCGGCATGTAAACCCATTTTCAAAATAGACAGCATGGCCCACCCGACTTACATGCTGTGGCCCACTTATACATTAAAATACCAAGCTGTGGCCCACCGGTTGAGAACCACTGCTCTAGTGCTTACCGTCAAGTAGAAAATGTGAAAAGAACCTTTAAAAGCAGTTAATATATGAGGTCGTAACAAAACTCAACACAGGTTTTACGATCAGTGGTAGACAGTGACTAGCTACTAATGAAAGTAGTTACTTTATAAGTCACTGAAATTGTTACTTGAATACTTTTTTGCAGATATAAACGAAATTTAAAATTGCTTATCAATCATGCGCTATAAACAGTGGTGGCTATTTGGTGAGGCAGCTGCTTCAGGCCCCCTATGAAGAATTAAGGGGCCCTTTTTCTGCCATGCCTGATACTTCGGCGTGAAATAGTTTTAAGTAGAGAAAATCTTGTCGTCGTGAAGTTGATCTCCAAAAAAAAAAAAGTCATCACACCCATGGACATGTGATGACTGTTTTTTCTTTGGGCTTCGGGAGTTTGATCTCTTAAAAAACATAGGACTTTATCTGTGCTTTTACTGTAAAAACATTTTTGAACCCCCCGACTAGGACTTCTCAGGAATCTTTATTCAAAACTGGGGCAGCTGGGGACTTCTCATGAAGTTTTGCCTCATTTCCCTAAAATCTTCAATCTACTACTGTACTGACAATAAAAGTTACAGCTACTTTCTGTTTTCTGCTTCACTGCAATAAGTACTGATATTTTATTAAGCTCTATTTCGATCTAAATGAGTAAATCTGTAAACATCACTACTATTCAATCAAGCATGACTTGAAAATGGACTCAAAATAAACGGGGTTTCGAGTTTGGGAGTTGGACTTTGGACTTTGTGCGTTAGATTTTCTGCACTACTTTCAGTGCGGTTTCTTGGGCTTTTTTTCTAAATGCCTGGTTACGGTGGTTGAGAGGACATTTGTGGTTTAGGAAAATTAGGCTTTGCACGACCACCATCTAAAACGGTAATGCAAAGAGCTATAGACTTGATTTTTGGCGTTTGAGTTTCGTCTATAATTGTATTTTTTAATTTGTAAAACTGTGACGATGGCTTCATCACTTGAAAAAACGTCTCATATTAATAAATATAGCGAATATCATTCGTAAACCACCCATTTATTGTTTCAAAATAAATTTACAGTTTATCTTGTCAAAAAATATGACGTGATAATGTAATAACGTCGAAATATTTGTGCTTCACGAAAAACCACAATTAATTCCGAATTTCATCATTAAATAACGAAAAACTAGTTGACATTTCTGGTCAAAAAAAATTCTGTCCTTGGGTCACTTCGAGAAGTTGGGAATTTTGATCTTTTGAAGTTGACCGATTAGCTTGAAACTGTCACAGATTATATGTTATAAGTCATGTTCAAAGTCATGAGGTATAAAGCCAAATCTTCGTTTTCGAGTAATTCTATGATAACCGACTGGAGGGCATATTTGCTTCCTCGGCAACCAAAGAGGGCTATATTTGGTCTTTCTCATCTAATCGTACATCAGTATGATATCTTTGTCATAATCGTGTTGGCGAGCAGATGTGAGAATGACACGAGGCGGTGCAAATATTTTGCCAACGCACAACTTGCTTGCTTCAACAGTTCCAACACTGTGTTACGATGGTGGAGTTGTTCTACGCCTGTCCTGAGATGAAGAGCTGCCGCGAACTTGAAGCCAGTTTACGCCACTGGTTGGTGCAGGCATGGGTTTGAATACCTTTTGTAATAATTTCTAAAGACTATCGTTTAAGGCCGATTTTGAAAGCCATATATTTTTACAACTACAATGTGCCATATAACTAGAAGAAAATGTAGAGTTAAAGATTGACGCATTTATTCGCAAAATCTCTAAAACATCGCCAACAAGATTGAAAGCTATTATAGAGAGATACCCATTTGAAGTTTTTCATTTGCTGGTTTTTACTTTTTTGGCAAGGATGTAGAGATCTTTTGAACATTGAAGGTGGAAGGTATTGTACTATGAATTCAAAATTTCTACTTTCTAAGCATACTAAACCGCGTTTTCAAATGTCAGTTTGGCTGTCATGCCTTGCATCAGAAAAACGTCACTTTTGCATCTTGCATCGAAAATGTTGGCCAATGAAAGTAACTGTAACTAGTTACTTTTTAGATTTTGCAAGTTATTTTTTTGCTTGGTAACTGTCACTGTAACTTAATGTCTGCCCTTGCGTAAATGAAAATCCTGATTATAAAAGGCTTTACTGTACCAGTTTCGTGTTTGATCTGGCGTAGATCTAAAAGCGCTGCAGTTTGCTAAATAAGTTAACATGTGATGAACAGCTTGTGTTGGTAGCTAAATATTTCGCGTTACACAGGAGATGAAAACTAATCACATTTAAAAAACTTGCCCTCAATCATTCGTTACTTACTGCAATTATCAACTAACAGATAGCGTTTTGACGTCACACCAGTTGAATTGTTACCAAAGAAATTGTTGTATTGTGCATAAACAAGCGTGCTTGTAGCAAAATCATAACTAAACTAGCAATATGAAAATCACAAACAAGTCAAAAGATCCCAATAATAGAAAATACTGATACTATTTTTGCAATCAGCAACCAAAAATACAATAAATTAAGTCAAAAATATTTCGTAGAGTAATTTGCCTAAAAGCGTAAGTTGCGATTATTAAACTGTCAGCAAAATAAAATTAAGAACTGCAGCGTATGCTTGTATAATAGCCTTATACCAGTGGTCACCAAACTACGGCCCGCGAGGTGATTTTATCCGGCCCGCTGCATGTTGTCTAAAACACTAAAAGAAATATAGAAAAAGAATAATTTACAAAAAATATCAAATTTTGGTTGATGGGACGAACTGGTTAACAAGGTTCAGTCGTGGTTCAAGAGTTTGAAATTAATTTAGATCTTTCATCTACTGTACAGTAGTTGTGTTAAGATCTAAGAAAGTTCCAAACAGGCAAATTTGCTTTCTAAGCAATCATAATTATTTGTTGGCGGTATATCGAGAATTGGGTGGGAGTTTGAAAAATAAATCTAGTATTCAGCGGCGCTAAGCGAGTGAGCCAGCAACTGATTCTTATGACATCACAAACTCATTCATTCAATTATTTTTTGTTGGTCAAAACTGTAACAAAACATTTTTAGTTTGCTGAGTGTTTCAATGGCTATTGAGAAAAGAAAAGCATATACTAAGTGTCGCGTGTTTAATGAAAGGTGGGGAGAAAAATATTTCTTTGTGGAAGCAGGTGTCCACACTGCAAATTGCTTGACATGTAGCTCAAGCATTGCTTTTTTAAGAGTATGATCTTCGGCGTCACCACGAAACAAAGCACCAATCTAAATATTCAAAGCTTTCGGATAAGTTACGCACTGAAAAATTTCAGTCAATAAAACGGAATTTGCAGGGTCAAAAAAGTTTATTCGTAAAAACATTTGATGAAAAATCGATCACTCGTACAAGTCATAAAATGGTGCGGAAAATAAAACAACGGGGAAACCGTTCACTGATGGCAATTACATTAAAGAGTGAACGCCTTGTGTCCTAAGAATTCCAATTTGTTTGCAAGTATAAGTCTTTTAGCCAGTTCAGTTGTGCGAAGAACGGAGGTACTTGGAGAAAACATTGCAGCACAACTACAGCAGAAAGCTGAGAATTTCTTGTGGTATTCTTTAGCTATGAATGAGTCTACTGATCTCACAAGTACCTCACCACTTCTAATATTTATTCGTGGTGTCAATTTGAATTTTGATATCACTGAGCAGTTGGCATCTGTTTGTAGCATGCACGGAACAACAACTGGTGAAGATCTTTTTCTTAAAGTAGAAAAATCTTAGCAATGCTATAGCCTTCATTGGAACAAACTTCAGTGTGTTACAGTTGATGGAGGGAAAACATGGCTTGATTGAAAAAGGGTTTGGTCCGGCGGATCATGTCTAAGTTGGAAGATCTTCATTTTTTTGCACTGTCTTATACATCAGCAAGCACTCTGTTCGAAACATTTGGACATTTCTTGCGTGATGAAACCAGTCGTTTGGGCGGTGAACGTCATTCGGAGTCTCGCATTAATTCACCGCCGATTCCAGACTTTTCTAGAAGTAATCGATGCTGAGTATTCTGACTTACCTTATCACACAGCAGTTTGATGGCTCAGTTGTGGTAAAGTCTTACTTCGCTTTTATAACCTTCGAAAAGAAACAAACCTTTTTCTTACGGATAAGAATAAAGCTGACCCAATCTTATCAAATCCAGTGTGGGTGTCAAAATTGTCATTTTTGGTGGACATAACATCCCATGTAAATAATTTGAATTTAAAGCTTCAAGGAAAAGAAAACCTTACTTGTGATCTCTATAGAATTGTCAACGGATTTCGAAGAAAGTTAATATTGTTTGAATCTCAATTGAAAGTCAGAATCTATCGCATTTTCTTTGCCTTAAAGAATTCTGCGCTGCTAGCGCAGAAGTTAACCTTGAATTTTCAAAGAAAATCATCAGCGACTTAAAGCAGAATTTTTCGGAAAGGCTTTCTGATCTTGACAAGATTGAGAACGACGTTCTTCTGTTTCAGAATCCTTTCAGCTGCAATCCTAGTGATATGCCATTGGAGTTGCAATTAGAGCTCATTGATTTGCAAGCAAATGAATTGTTCTTCTTCTTTCGTTTGAGGGCTCATCGTAGGTTTTCGGCTAGATGTTGAAGCCAGTTCTTTGTATCATCAGTCACGTTAATGAGGTTCTTGACGGTGTTAGGTGGGCGAAGGAGATTGCAATCGAACAGGATGTGCTCTGCATTTTGGGTGGCAGCTCCGCACGCACATGAGGCTGATGTTCTGAGTCCCCATTTGTGCATTTCTGCGCCAAACCGCCCCACTCCAGCTCTAAGGCGATTTAGGATAACCCACAATTTCCGAGGTAAGTCGGATCCAGGTGGTGCAGTAGTGTCTGGGGTTATCGTCGTCAGCTGCTTAGGGCGTTGATGTTTAGTCCACTCTTTGTTCCAGGCGTCAATGATATCATGGTCGCAGTTATGGTGTTCTGCTGCGTGACGGTAGAAGGGGTGGCGTGACTTCAGACGTTGTGGGCGTAGGTTCTGTGGGTCAGGTACCAGACCGTGCAGTGGGTGATCTTTGTTGACCCATGCGTGGTAAGATATTTTGTTGGAAACATAGTTTCTTCTCAGCTTGGCTGGGGCAATTCCTGAGAGTGCAGGGAGGAGATGTGTGGGAATGGGTTTCACGCAGCCGGTTATAATTCTCATGGTATCATTCAGGGATACGTCCAGCTTTTTGGTATGGGAGCTTCGGCTCCATACTGGAGTGGCATACTCTGCGCTGCTGTAAACAATTGCAAGGGCTGCTGTTTGGAGAGTTTTAGCATTTGCACCCCAATTTGACCCAGACAGGCATCGGATGAAGTTGTTTCTTGCCATCACTTTACCACGTAAACCTTCTATATGTTGTCTATACGTTAGTTGTCTGTCCAGTTTTACTCCGAGGTATCTAGGGTGTGGGTTGTGAGGGTGGGTGGTTCCATGGACGCAGATGTTTAATTGCCGTTGCGCTTCTTGGTTGTTCAAATGAAAAAGGGTCGAGGTTGTTTTTGATGAATTCAATTTTAGTCTCCAGGTTTGCAAGAAGTCAGCAAGGTGTTCCATATCTCTAGATAGCGTTTCTTCAACTTTTGACCAGCATTTGTGGGAGTAAAGAAGTGCCATGTCATCTGCGTAACCGTATTGGTGGGAGACAGTTGTTGGGATGTCGCTGATGTAGATGTTAAACAAGATTGGCGACAGTGTTGAGCCTTGTGGTAAACCATTCTTGAGTATGCGCAGTCGAGTGATTTATCCAGTGCTGGTTTTGAGTTTGAAGCTGCGATTTGATAAAATGTTCATGATGAAACGCATAAGATGGCGGTCCGGAATGGTACGTAGAAGCTTTAGGGCCAGGCCCTGGTGCCAAACAGTATCGTAGGCAGCTGTCAGGTCCACCATTACTGCCCCGGCTTTATATCCATTCTCAAAACTTTTCTCGATCTCACACGTGAGTTTGAGTATTTGCTGTACTGTCGAGCGACCTTGTCTGAAGCCTGCCTGCTGCGTTGGTAGTTGGGGTTCGATGACGGGGTTGATGCGAGCAAGAATCAGTTTTTCCAAAATTTTATAGGAAACACATAGTAATGAAATGGGTGTGTAGCTTTTGGGATCGTCTGCCGGTTTGTTGGGTTTTAGGGTGGCCACGACAGTGGCTCTACGCCAAATCTTTGGGATAACTGAGTGCTCAAGACAAAAGGAGTAGAATTTGCGCACCCATTCCAAGCACTTTTTACCACAGTGCATCATGAACTCTGGTGGGATGTTGTCTGGGCCCTCGGCTTTTCCACCTTTCCGTTGTTTTATGGTCGCTGAGAGTTCTAAGGTGGTCAAAGGTGTGGTCAGATGGCCGCCGACCCCAGGCACCCCCCACATCATACTACATTGCCTCTTAACAGAGAGGTCATGTTGTTTGTCAGCCCCTCTGAAACGCCCATTGGCTAACAGCTGCTTTGCAATAGAGTTGGCTGTAATTGGACATTGTTTTGGATCAGATTTGCGCCCAGTGAGACGGTTAAACGTTTTCCAGGCTTTCCTGCTTGAGTGGGTGAAGTCTATTTCCTTGACTGTTTCTTCCCATCGTTTATTGCGGTTTTTGTTGAGGTAGTCCATCAGGGCTGCGGCCTTGGCATCAGCTGATTGTTTGTCTTCAGCTTGGACGAATTCTTCGTAGTAATGATTACATTCGTCGTCCCATGTTGGAATATACTGCTGACGGCAGCCACGTGGTATGGTTTTCTTTGCTGATTGGGAAAGCAGTTGGCAAAAGGCTGTGTATGCTATGTTTGGGTCAGGGGTACAGGGAGACGGTAGCGTATCAATCCCAGATTTCACCAGATGTGCAAATTGTTCCCATTTGGCCTTGCGGAAGTTCCATCTCTTAACATCTTTTGTTGGAATAGGTTCAACTAGGTTATGTGGGGTAATAAATGAAGGTCGATGTTGAGATTTAGGAAAAGAGTCCAAAACTAAGCGTTGTGGTAAGGTACTTGTTACGTTGGCGAAAGCCAAGTCTGGATTGGAAGTGGTGTTCCATCTGCCAGATCTAAAACTGTCTGGTTGGTGTGGGTCATGGAGGAGGGTCACGTCGGCAATGGATGCCCAGTCCTCTAAGGCAGAGCCGTTAGGGCTGGTTTCTTTGTACCCCCATGCAGTGTTGTGGCAGTTAAAATCTCCTGCATAGATGCATGGTGGGGGAAAGATGGGGATATCACTCTTGTTTAGAGCACTTAAAGGTGGTTTGTATACATTGATGACTGTAGTACCTTCGACCTCAACAGCTGTCCAATTTAGTATTGAATCATCAGGACAGGTATCGGCTATCTTCCACTTGGAGCCATTCTTAACAAAAGAGGCTGTCCCATAAATATCGCTTTTAGTATGGGCAGCAAGTTGGTATCCGCATATTTTGAGGCGAGAGGTGTCACTTGCGTGTGTCTCTTGGAGTAGTATGGCTGTTGGGTTGTATTTTTGCGCCAGATGTTCAATAACGTTGATCTTCGCCTTTGTGAGGCCTTCTACATTGAGCTGTAACAACGTGACTCCTTCCTCTACGACAGAGATTTCTGTCCACTCTAATAAGGGCGCTTGCTCAAGGCTGGGGTCAGATGGAGACAGCTGGGTCGTCATGTGGATGGTATTAGATGATAGCTTCGCACGATTCACTTACTCAGGTTGTCAATATTCGCCCAGGAATAAATTCGCTGGTTACTGGGGTACACCACGTGGAGGTTATTGACATGTACCCCATGCATTGTTGAAAGAGAAGCATAGAGAAGGGAAGCTTCTTGAGTTTTACCGTTGCTTATTTAATGATGAATTTCTAAAGCTGAAAAAATTTGCTTCTGGTATGGCATCTATGTTTGGAGCAACTTACGTTTGTGAACAAACATTTTGAAAATGAAAAACGTCAAATCGGAACATCGAACGCGATTAACTGATGAACATTTAAAGGCAATTCTCTTGGTTCAGGGCAGCAACACCAAACCGAACATTCAAGATATCATAAAGAACAAAGAACGATTTCATAAATCTCACTTATCGTTTATTAAATTTTGCTTTGTTGTTTTCGTTTCGTTTTATCTATTTCTTAGATTCGCACAATATTCAAGTCAGTAAAATTGCATAACTGCTCTATGACATTTTGCTCGAATCTGGCCTGCAGCCATAGGTTCACATTGTCATCCGGCCCGTTGAAAAAAAAGTTTGGTGACCCCTAGCCTATACTAGTGAAATCCGATTGTAACTTTTAAAGGAAAGGTATGCATACAAAGTAAACGCTTTTGTGAGTTATTCACTCAATATTTAACGTATTTTGCCCAATTTTACACGTTTTTTACTCTGAAGCATTTTCGTGTGAACATTCTCATTCGCTTGGATGTTTATATGGTGTTAAACAGAATACTTTGTGTGAACTTCCTGTTTTGTCGGCAAAATCTTTTTCTACGTCTTCGTCCGCAAAGGCGATTACACTTTCGCTACGTGCTTTGAGGACAAAATCGGATTACCAAAAAACAACAAATACTGTATTGTAAAGAATCAAATGAATATCGAAGCTGGTGAGAATTTTCGTACAACGATGCATTAGAGCAGTGTTTCTTAACCTTTTTAGCGCTCGTACCCCTTAAAATTTTGTGAAATGTTTTTGTACCCCTAGACCAGGGGTGGCCAAACTTTTCAGACCATGCGCCAAAATTTGATTGCAAAGTGAGCAATGCGCCACCTCTAAACATGTAATGCGCCAAATTTGGCTCAATGCGCCAACGTTTTCAGTCCATGCGCCAAAATTTTTCGTCACACAAGGATTCACTTGGAAATGCGCCACAGCAACATTCATAACATCTCATTGCCCTCAAGCGTGTAGGAATGAATTTATACTTCGAAGTCAAAATAAGGCCACATTTAGCGGTGGTCTCCAAAAAAAAAAAAAAAAAAAAAGGTCAGCACCTATCTGGCGTCAATTTTTGTGGCATTTTCAGGCGATGACCTTTTCTTTTTTGGAGACCACCCCTGAATTGATCGTTTTAAACTTTAAAATAACCATTATTCTGACGTCTAATCTCGTACCCCCTGCTTTGATGCTTCGTACCCCCGGTTAAGAACCCCTGCATTAGAGGAAAAACCATACAATACTGGACAACAATGTATACTGAGTACAGCAATCTTAAAGCTGATTTTTGCTGCGTATTGTTTCGGTTTTGCGTTTTCTTGTGATTTGTATTAAGATGACTTTCATCTCAGTGGCGTAAAAAATTGAATTTGAGTTGGGGTGCTTAATTTGTAGAGAACAAGGTTGTAACCAGAAAAATTTGGGGTTCTGCAAATTATTTTACAAATTTTTGATGGTTTGAGAGCGAAAGTTAGGTTAAGAGTTTACCGAAATTTTAATCCGTGTTTTTTAGTTTTTTCTGCTTAGGTTTTGTATCCCAAGTGCTTTGATTGCAACTTGTAACTGATTTTAGACCGAACAAAAAAAATTAAGTAGCTAAATTTCGTTCTTTGATGAACACAAAAGAAAGGGAAAGTTAATGCAATTCTATGTTTGATGAAAAATAGTAGAAAGCAATGTATTAGTCTGAAGAGCAAACGCGCGTAAAGCGCGAAAACGTTTTCTCTTTTACCTAAAAATATATATCGAGGACGGATTCTAAAAGTTTAAAGAGGCATAGCCCATTTTGTCCCCCACTTTTTCTGGTTACGTCTATGGTAAGAAAAAACTTGTTGATCGTTTGGACGGTTGTATTTACGATTTCATGATTTTTATGCAATAAATGATAATTTAATTGTAGCATCCTAAATTATTATCAAATTATTTTTTAACAGCGATTTTGATTAAATTAGCCTGCATAAGGGCAATATATGCATCCTAAATTACTGTCAAATTATTTTTTAACAGCGGTTTTGATTAAATTAGCTTACATAAGGGCAGTATATGCAGTACACATAACAGCATCATAGCATAGGCGCCCTTAAGTAGAAGGTGCGTCTTCCTAATCCTGGAGTTTTGATTTTTCGTTACCTGAATTATTCTCTATTCCGAAAAACGAAATTTTTGAATGCCCTTACGTTCTTTTGTATTCGCTTTTCGATAAATCATGCCCTAAGCCAGTGCTTCTCCAACTTTTTTAGTTGCGACGCACTTGACAATACAGCATATTAAGGTTTTTACTCGCCGTTCTGCAAGGTTAGGTGTGTTTGCCTAGCGTAAGATCATTTTTGAAATCCACTTTTTTTCTGAGAAATTTTATGACCATTTTCTTGGCGCATTCTTTCTAAGCAACGAAGGTTTGTGTCCTAAATTTCCAGGAGGGCACATCATCCAATTCAGGCTTTCTGCCACCCCTTGGCAAATTGAAACAACGTCCCTGGGCGTCGCAACGTACACTTTGAAGAACACTTCCCTGAGTCAGCAGGCTTACTGAAGAATAAATTTACGAAACGCAAAAGCGGTCATGTTGGTTTAACCAGGATCACTTCCAAGAATACCTTAAGCAAGTGCTGATTGCTTATTTGTAGTTTAGACAAGTAGATAAGCTATATTCGTGGGTGTATATAGATCAATCGCGGGCCTGCCTGAAAGTTAAAAACTTATCTATTTTGACGATTTGTACTTAAGTTATAAGCCTATGTCATTCTTAAGAATATCTTTTTTTCAATATTTTTTTACGATATACACATTACACAGTTTACCGATAAGTTGCTGTACCTACTACAGACTGTAATAAAGCCTTTCTTGCAGCTTATGTCACTGCGACCTGCTTTGTATTGCGGGTGGTCATTAACGTATTCATTGATCTCACCTGTTGGAATGCACAACTCTTTTTTTTCTGCACTAAGAGCGGGAATCATGGATAAGCAGGCCTATTGCCGATGTGAGAGCGCTCTTTACGTCATTTTTTTTGTTTTATTATTTTATTAATCGTAGTCACGAAAAATTCTTTTGTCGAATATGCTGGAACATCATTTTGTTCAAATTTTTCAAAAAAATTACTAGTTTCTATCGTCCTCAGAAATAGGGTTGTGTTGTTACAATAGCCTCATGGTTAATATTGATTCCAATTGTTGGAGTGTTTTCTGATTTTGGGATTTTTTGCCTTCACTCTCAGCAGAATTCAATGTTACTAAATTTGAAGGAGGTAAGAATAAAAGTAAAACAGATTTAGAAACGAGCAAAACTCTCCCCATATATCTTTTTTTCTTCTTTCGGCTTCTCCCTGTTCGGGGTCACCACAGCCCGAAAGTGTTCTCCATTTGATTCGATCGACTTGGTCTCCCTCCCTTGCTCCAACCTTTTCCATGTCTTCTCTCGCCAAATTCATCCACCTTCTCCTTTTCCTTCCTTTTTTCCTTCTACCTGGCACCGCCATCTCCATCATTCTTTTTTCCCCACGTACCTTCTTTCCTTTTCACCAGTCCATACCAGCGTAACCTTGGATCCCGAAGTTTGTCTTCCAGCTTTGCTATTTTTGCAGTCCCTCTCACACAATCGTTTCCTTTCTTGCCACTCCTAGAGCCCATCTCACCATTTTCAACTCTGCAGCTTCCATTTTTCCCACTTGTCCTTCCGTCACTGCCACCGTTTCTTCTCCACAAACAAACTGCACAAAACATGGCTGGTCTAACAACACTCTTGCACATTTTAGCCTGAACCCTTACTGATAACTTCCTGTCGCACAGAACTCCGGACGTCTTCCAACTCATCCATCCTGCTTGGATCCTTCTCCTCACTTCTTCACATCTTCCATCGCTACTAACTGTTGAACCCAGTTATTTGAAGTTTTTCGCTGTCTTTACTTTTTCTCCTTGCAGCTTCAACTCTTCTCTATCATCCACACCCCCAACCTTAAAATACTCGGTCTTGCTCCGGCTCACTTTTAGGCCTCTTCTATCTAATGCATTTCTCCAAATCTCCAGATCATCCTCTAGTTCCCTATGATTTTGCCTAGATAGCACTATATCATCTGCAAACAGCATATCCCATGGTACTTCCTTCCTGATGTTCTCCGTCAGATTGTCCATGATGATGGTAAAAAGAAATGGGCTGAGTGCTGAGCCTTGGTAAAGTCCAACACCTACCTTGAAATCCTCAGTCAACCCTGCTGCACTTCTCAGAGTTGTTATCGCTCCGTCACACATACCCTTGATAATCTTTATGTAGCACTCTGATGTTTCAGCTAACCGCAAGCATTCCTACAGTTCCTCACTGGGTACCCTGTCGTATGGTTTCTCCAAGTCAATAAAGGCACAATGCACTGCACTGCCTTCTGCCCTTCAGTCCACTTCTCCAACAGCATCCTCAGACAGAAGATTCCGTCGGTGGTACTTCTTCCATAACACTATCAGGATCCATCTTCAAGCCTATTATTCTGTCTGTTATCCTCCACAATTCTGCTACTCTGTCCACATGCTCCTTTTCCAATAAAAAAAACTTTTCTCAAACATACCCATGCTAAATACCCTCCCTCCCGCATGTTAAAACTTTTTAAACAAAAAAATGCCCTTTTTGTTGGTTCGTTTCTACGGGTTTATTTTTTAAATAATAAGTTAACATATTTTACTTTTGCCCATAAAGTGTAACAATACGTGAACATAACCGCGAAACATGAAAACACAAAATCAAATACGTTGGCGTACTTACAAAACCGCATATTGTTTCAAATGTATAAAACCACTTAATTTCGTTGGCAAGTATAGCCATTGCTCTTTCATCTAAAATAAAATGTAAACAAAAATGATTAAGCTCCATGTTCGAGCTTCACCTCTCAACCACGCTGACTGTTGTTGATTGGGTCGCCAGTTTCCGCCTCTGATGAAACACGGTAGGTAAGCAGATGGATTACGCAAACACAATGAAGCATAACTGCTTGATAATTTGCCAATGTTTCTTTTGTTCAGGCTGGATTGGTTCCCTGGTTTATAGAGTGACAATTGGGTTTTGTGCTTTTAGCAATGTTTTGACAGCCACATATGGAAGTCGATGTATCACGTTGATTAGCATCGTCGGAGCAACTATCAGTATTTTTGCGTCGTCTTTTGTTACTTATCTTCACCATATGTTTTTAACAAACAGGTAATATCCAAAATTTTTTGTCTGTAAATGGTAATAGAGAATTGATGCCGTTACTCTCTTCCGAGTTTTTAACTTAGTTTTTTTACTGAAAGCTGGTTTGTCAGCTCAGAGCGCTATAGATTGGATGCGGCGTTGCTTGCGCGTGTGCAAGCTTACCATCACATTCAAACTACTACTTGAGCCGACTGCTACAGCATATATTGCGTATGAGTGGCTCTTGACTTAAAAAACCGTAAGCATTTGTACTTTGCTTAATAAGTTCTCATCATGTTGTTGGTTGGTTATATGTACTCCGGTTACACGAAAAACGTTACTGTTATACAAACGACGACTTGTAATCAATCAACTTCAGAAATGGTTGTACTACTTGCACCAGCGTTTCTGCTACAAGCACTAAAACAAAGCAAGAAAATTTTCGGAAAGTCTATTCTCTTCTTCTATTCCCTCAAGAGTTCGTGTGTGGGCTTAGAGCCTATAGTAGCGGTAGAATAGGTTGAATCTTTAGAATCTACAGCCGCTCTGTTGATTGAATCACTTCCCAGAGAAATCCATTAAATCCAAATCTATTTAAATCGATTTCGACTCTAAAGTTATCTTCAGTGATGTATATCCATTTATTTTTGCAAATCAGCTTGTGCTCTTTTTGCCAGTTTTTAGTCAGACTGGGCCACCACCACGGATAAGCTGCTCGAACCCACCTTTTACCTACTACACAAAGATGAAGGAATTCCCGTAGGTTTTTTTCTTACGGGCCTTTTTCCACACTCTTTCGTACTATATGCCAAGAAAGTAAGTTGCGAATAGCGTTTGTTAAAGTCTTTTGGTACAACTCCAAACGGAAATTTGACCCTGGTCTTACAACTGCAAAGCGGACGCTTTAACCACTGCATCTCCAAGCCGGTTATAAACATAATCGAATTTGAATTTGATTGACTGATCAGCGCCGCGATTCAATATCTACTAGTTCGCAATCAAAAGACGCGCTCATCAATAATTTAATCACCGATTCTGCTACTGCTGACTCAGCATCGATAGATTAAGTCATGCGATGTGTTTTAGAACATGTAGTCTTGCGAATTGTTCTTCTTCATCGTCTGAGCTATTTGTACAGAGCATCATGCAGGAAGATGTACATAAACTGCTAATTTTAACCTTTGAGCATATTTTGATACAAGGTTGCGTTTGTATGTTTTGAAGTATTTTTCTGTGAGTGGTAGACTTTAATTACATTTTGGATGTTACACCAAGGGAGCGTGCAAGCATTATTGCTCTGAGAAAACATACTGGTTTGAGTATAAGAAACATTTCCGATAGCTGGCTATCCCAAAGTCAACTGTGGGTGACATCATAAAGAGAGGTAAGGACACTGGTGAACCACAGACATTACGACATGGAAGATGTGGAAGAAAGCGCAAGTAAACACCCCAGAATGTCAAGGTAATGATAAGAAATAATGTGAAAAATCCAAACAAAACAAGTAAAGGTCTTCAGAGGGACCTAGCCTTAGCTGGTGTAAATGTTTCTTCTTCCACAGTCCGACGGAGGTTCCTTGAAGTGGGTACAACAGCAAGAAGACCTCTATGTAAACAGTTGTTGACTGAGGCAATGAAGAAAAAACGCCTAAGCTGGGCACGTAATCACCCTGGAGGACAAAAGGTGATTGGAGAAAGGTGATATTTTCCGATGAATCGCATTTTGAGGTGCATGGGCACAAATCAGCGGTGGTGAGACTAAGCAAAGAAGAGGCTATTCGGCCTGAACGCATTCAAGAAACCCCGAAGCATCCCCTAAACAGATGTTTTGGGGTAATTTTACTGCTAAAGGTCTAGGATGCCTGATTATTTTTGAAGGTATGATGAACAGTGACAAATACAAGGCAACATTGCAGTCTTATTAGTTTCCTGTGCTGAAAAGAAACTTTGCTGATGGTGATTGCATTTTGCAGCAGGATCTAGCTCCGTGCTATACTTTCAAAAAATTGCGCACATTCTTTGAAGAAAAGGATATAACCATTCTGAAGTAGATTGACCTGGAAACTCGCCTGATCTCAATCCAATTGAGAATCTATGGGCAATAATTAAACGCAGGATTGAGAAAATCGACTGTTCAACTGTACAGAAGCTGATTTCTGCTATTATTAGGACCTGGTACCATGATGATGAAGTTGTGAAAATGTGTTCCACATTGGTCGATTTTACACCAAAACGTATGAAAATGCTCATGAAGGCAAAGGGTGGTCATATTTCGTATTAAAAGTATTGTTTGTCAAGTAATTCCTGTGACTTTTTAAATTAAACCTTATTTTAACAAATATTTGTCTCATTTCATCACTGTCCGAATTAATTTGCACAGCACTGTATGAATACCATTTTTTCAAGTCTATTGGTGTGGCTCGACTTGGGAAATGACACCCAGATCTACCGACTGCGAAGCGGACGCTCTAACCACTACGCCATCGCGCCAGTTCGAATTCAAAGCAAGCCTTTGAGCAACTCAGTTGTGGTTACCGACCCTTTTCCAGTTCTTACTACCGTTGATAATTTTAAGCGTTTTGATTCTTTTGCTACCTTTTCACTACTAAGTTTATGCTTTGCTTTTTCTTGAAACAATTTTGATGTCATCTAAGTGCTACGTCACTTGTGATTTCTTAGGTTGACATCATTACTTTTTCTCCATAAAAAGGAAGCAATATACCTGGCAATAGAAACAAAGAAGTAGTGGAGTCCTTGTCCCCCCCTATTCTCATACTACGCTACGATTTGCACTGTTTAAACCTACGTGCATGCTATTTCAAAATAAAAAGCTTGCTACATATATTTAGTTTTATGCTTGGAATTTTTATCAACTTCGTTTACTATTTGGCGATAACGTTAAGTGGTCGTTATTTCCTGTACAAATATCGATCTCTGGCAACTTGTCTTGCTAGTTCGGAAATATCGTTTGGTAAGTCTAATTCTATTTAGCTAAATTTAATAAGTAAAAAATAGATTACCGTCGTTTGGCATTGAATTTGAAGTATTTTGGATCTTCTGCGATAATTTAATAGGTACACTTGCTTCACCGTGCTCAAATTGTGACGCTAACTTACTTACTTTATATCCTGAAAAAAGAGACATTAAAATACCCACCAATATCATTTCACCCTTGCTGATCTACGTTTATTGCTGGTTCAAAATGGCTGCCGCTTTCTGCTATCTTGAGGTATATATGACTCGTATCACATGAGCTAAACCTCGCAATTAAAGCTTTATTAAACTAAAAAGTAGGCATATGTCTGTAAAACATAAATTAACAAATCTTCACTTAACAAAACATAATCTTACGGAAACTAAATAACAAATCTCTGCAAGTCTCAATTGCAGGCTTGCTCTACAAGTCTCAATTGCACGCTTGCTGCAATTGCACGCACAGAATTCAAAAGGTTATCGCTGAAGGCAACTACGCGCTTCAACGCGATAGCACTTCATTTTCCCCCACAAGCAAAAACAGCCCACCACCAAGCAATAGCAAAAATAATATAATCACATATAAGGCACGGCACCATATCGATTTACTGGTTTCCGTGCCCGTGTTGAACGGCGCGGCAAAATGACATCGCCCTCATCAACCGCGTCACCACTAGCAGCGCCTTCACATGATTCATCCGCTGGGCCCTCGAGAACAGAGTCAACATTCACCTCGGGGTCATTTGCAACAGGTGCTTTTGAGCCAGGGACATCAGTTTCCACACCCTGCTCCTTTTCAACAGGTGTTTCTGAGCCAGGAACATCAGTTTCCACACCCTGCTCCTCACAACACGGAGCCAAATCCCTTATGGAAACAGAAGTTTCCCGACCATTGTTAAGGCGAACACGAGCGTAAGTAGGATTGATCTCCAAAAGCTGAGCTTCGTCAACAAAGGGATCCCCTTTGTTGCGAACATGTCGTTTAACATAAATGGGGCCCGGTTTCAACCAACTTGGCAGCGACATACCACTTACAGAACGGCGAGTATGACGAAACATACGCTCATGAGGTGTGCAATTAATAGACGAACAAAGCAATGATCGAATACTATGCAAGGCATCAGTCATGACCAGCTCCCAATGCGTTACAGGCAACTTGCGAGATTTTAATGCCCCCAAAATAGCTTTCCAAATTATGTCATTATACTTTTCACACTGGCCGTTACCCCTTGGATTATAACTAGTAGTTTGGCTGGTAGCCACACCATGCGACAATAACCATGATTTAAGTTCATAAGATTGAAAAGATGACCAACGATCTGAGTGAATGAACGCACATGTACCAAAAATAGAAAACAATTGAGTTAAACAGTTAATCACAGTAAGGGGTGTCATGTTACTACATGGGAATGCAAACGGAAATCGTGTATATTCATCAATAATAGTTAGAAAATAACGGTTTTTTGTCATGCTAGGCAGCGGGCCCTTAAAGTCCAGATTAAGTCTTTCAAAAGGCTGAGTTGATTTGATCAAGCAGCTTCCTTGTGATTGCACGAACTGAGGTTTTATTTCTTGGCATTCTCTGCATTCAGATGTCATTTGTCGAATCTCCGATAGTGAATAAGAAAGGTTCTTGCTTCGCACGAAATGCGCCATTCTTGTAACTCCAGGATGACAAAGAGAAACATGCAACTCTTTCAAATGTGAAGTGCCAATGGTACCACAAAATGCACGAGAGAGGGTATCTGGCCCAATCATTTTCTTTCCAGGTCGATGAAGGATTGTAAAATGAAATGGAGATAAATCCATTCTCCATCTCATGATTTTTCATTTTTAATTTTGCTTGCGTGGTGACGATCAAACATAAAGGAAACACTCTTTTGGTCTGTCACGAGTGTAAAGTGTCGTCCAATTAAAAGATGTCTCCATTTTCTAAGCGCCTCTACTACAGCGTACGCTTCTTTTTCCACTGAAGAGTGTCGTTGTTCTGCCGGGGACAAAGTTCTTGAGTGAAATGCTATTGGGCGGCCTTCTTGATTTAAAGTGCCTGCAATAGCGAAATCGGAAGCATCGGTTTCAACAGTCAACGGCAAAGTATTGTCAATAGGATGGAGAGCAGCCGATGCCAAAGCTTGTTTTAAAACATCAAACGCGAACAGAGCATCACTCGACAAAGGTAAAGTAGATTTAATCAGTGGTCGGATTTTGTCGGAATAAGACGGTATCCATCTGGCGTAATACGCAAACAGTCCAATCAGACGCTGTAGTTCTTTGTTTGTTTTTGGCGCACGCATTTCCAGCAGTGTCCGCACTCTTTCAGGGTCCGGCTTTATTGATTGATGTGCCACCTTGTATCCCAAAATCGAAATTTCTTTCTGAGAAAATTGAGTTTTCTTTTCATTGATAGTAAGGTTCCATGCTGCTGCCGCATCATTAAATGCCTTTAGGTTGGAGTCATGCTCTTTCTGATCTTCGCCAGCGATAGTGATATCGTCCAAGTAAGGAAAGCAACCACGTAAATTATTCTCGGTCACAAAAGCGTTGATTGCTCTTTGAAACTCAGGTACGGCATTTGTAAGTCCGAAAGGAAGTCTGCGCCATTGATACAATTCTTGACCTGCTTGAAAAGCAGTAAATTCTCGATCTCTTGGGTTTAATTCAATCTGATGGTAAGCAGATTTTAAATCTACGGTGGTAAACACCTTATATTTGGAAAGTTCTGAAACAATGTCCTCTATTTGAGGAAGAGGATAAGCATCAAGTGATGTGTAACGGTTAATAGTTCTGCTGTAGTCTATCACCATTCGACGTTTCCCACTTTGTTCATTCTTTACCACCACAACTTGCGCCCTCCATGGAGAATTACTGGGTTCAATTAAGTCTTCCTTTAAAAGTCGTTTCGTTTCTTCGTGAATAAATTCAGCATCATCTTTCGAGAATCTTCTGGGCTTGTCAGCAATAGGTTTGCAATCTTTGCTCAGATGACTAAACAGCTTCGGATACGGCACACACATTTTCGCAAGTCCATTCAGCGTAAGTGCCGGACGACTGCCATCAAAACTAAAGGTGACTTTTGAATGCTCTTGAAAAATCTTCTCACCAATGATGACATCAGTAGCTAAGTTATTTAAAACATGGAAAACAACATTTGGGTATTCGTTGTTGGCAATGTTTAACTTAGCTATGCATTGTCCTTGGATCGGCATTTTGACAGACGTTTCGGCAAGAGTCACTTCACCTATTTTGTCGTAGATTTTAAGGGTGTGTGCTTTAGCAAATCTTTTGTCAATATAACAGTCTGAAGATCCGGTATCCATAAGTGATCTAGCTTTAACGCCGTTAAGTTTTACATCAAACAAAACTTTATTTGAATTTTGTACAACCGATGCAGAAATTGGAGCTAAAGTGGTCCCACTGATTGCATTCGATGTATGATCACGATTGTAGCGCAATTTTATCAGTCTCTTTCGGCATACTTTAGCATAATGTCCAACTCTATTACAGTAGTTACATGTAGCAGCTTTAGCTGGACATACATTTCTTGCATGATTAGATTTTCCACAAAAATAACATGTCGACTTAGCAAAGGAGCAAGACTGTTCATCGCTGGTTTGGTTTGCGTGCGTTTCTGCTACCTCAAGTGGCTCCTTTTTTAATGAATCGCTTGCAGTAATATTACAGGTAGTGGTACTTTGAAAAGTTTCAGAACTTTTGTAAGCTAATTCTTGAGCTCTAGCTTGATCACATGCCTGCTGGAACGTCAATGTTCTATTTTCTAACAGACGTTGCCGAATCGGTATTGAAGACATGCCAGCAATAAAAGCATCACGTATTAATTCAAGTCGATGCTGTTCCGCAGTCACATTTTGGCAGTCACATTCTTTACTTAAATAATCAAGTCGCAACACAAATTGGTCAATGGATTCACCTGCTTGTTGCTTGCATAGGCGGAGTTTATGACGTGCAGCAATAACGTTTTTGGGTTTGACGTAAAGATTTTGCAGCGTCTGAATTGCCGTGTCATATTCATTGATATCGGCAATATGACAATAAACTTTGTATGATATTAAATTTGTCAAAACTTGAAGTTTATCATGCTGAATTTCTGCTGCCGTTAAAGCAGATAAGTAATAGGTGAATGTTTTGTACCAATGCTTATATTCAGCACTCGCATTGACCGTTCCTGGTTCCACATCTAAGCGCTCTGGCTTTAAGACTTTGTCCATAATTTAGTTTAATAAATTGAGCTAAACCTCGCAATTAAAGCTTTATTAAACTAAAAAGTAGGCATATGTCTGTAAAACATAAATTAACAAATCTTCACTTAACAAAACATAATCTTACGGAAACTAAATAACAAATCTCTGCAAGTCTCAATTGCAGGCTTGCTCTACAAGTCTCAATTGCACGCTTGCTGCAATTGCACGCACAGAATTCAAAAGGTTATCGCTGAAGGCAACTACGCGCTTCAACGCGATAGCACTTCATCACATTGTGATCACATAAGGAAGAGCATCACTAGTGGGATGGTGTAAGAAATTTGAGGTCCTTATTTTGGCAAAGTTATCAAACTATTGTTTCTTATTATTTGATGCTGGACCAATTTCACCAGGAAGGAAGGTTGATGAATCGGTGTGGAAATGGTTTAACACCTTCTGCATGGCAGCAAACGTTTCAAAAATTTTATTTTCTGCAAGTACTGATGGGCTGACTGCTCATGCTCTTTTATTGCTAATTTTTTACCATCTGAAATAACTAATTTTTTTATTATTAACGGTAAAATGATTACCTACTTGAGGTCTCGGATATTAAATCCTAATATGCGAATCGGACAAAAAATTCACAAAAAAAAGACTTGAACTTGTTTTTTGACGTTATTCTTTTTTCTTTTTAAATGTGTGGGCTATTTCGCAAGTTCACAAACGAAATTCGCGATGACCTAGAGTGTTGCCTGTGAGAATCAACAATACGGACTTAGTAATTTCATTCATTTTTAAGCTATAAATGGTTGATTTTCCGGCTAGTCTGGTCAAAATAATTTCGAATTTTATCGAAAACCTCAGTTTGTCGATTATCAGTGCTCACGATGACCCTTTCTTGGAGATCATATCAAGTTGATCCCCCCTCCCCCCCGACACACACGAATCACCAAAATATATTTATAAAAGACAATTTTGACTTTAGGCCAAACGCCCTCTCCGATACTTCCTTAGACATGGTAACCGTAGTCACCTTTGTCTTTGCTATTCTAGCAACGTTAGCTATATGCCTGATTTCTTTTTTCAACAGGTGGATTTATTTACAATCCTTTATCTCAAAGCTAGTCGAGATTTATAACTGGCGCGCCACTTTTCGAGTCTACGCTAGTGTTGTGCTTTTAGTAAGCATCATATGTGCTAGTACGTTCCATTTACCTGATGCCTACGATAAGAAACAAGAAACGAGAAAATTATCGATGCAAAACAGAGTACAACCAACCAACAAGGAATGTAAGCGTAGCTGGGTGAAAGCAGGACAATAATGCTGATACTTTTTTTTATGAAAAATAACTTTTGACGTTATAAATATTGATGGTGGTTACGAAGTGATTTTGAACGGTCATTTTTTATGTCGCGTTACTGTCGAAGGAAAAGGAGTGATAAAGAACATAGCTTATACTGAACACGTGCCTTATAATTATTCTTGATTTGTTTTTTTTGATGAAAAATCTTGCAACAACATGTTTTTTTATGTGATTATTTTAAAAATCTTCATGCACAGACTTTACAAGAAAATAAGTTTTCATTTTTTTTGGCACGATTTGCTTTTCATTGGCTTTGCGTTTGATTTAACTGTATTCAACGATGCAAGCAATTGGTGACTCAACAATCCGAAGCGATTTCTACAAACAGTATCATTTAATGGAGAGAAACGATTTGAGGCTTAAGCAATCAAATTAGCCTTTCATTATTTTACTGCAAAGTTACCAACGGAACCTCTGGCTACCGCGTTATCTAGCTGTTAGTACTGAAACTCTTCTGCTGCATTTAGAAAGAAAACTGAAGTCTTTTCACTCTGGCGCTTTTTTTTAAAACGAGCTAAGCCCTTTTGGAGTTTTTTAATTAAAAACAGCACAGACAATTCATTAAATTAGCCCAGTGTCTAACAATATGCGTTGCATTTTGATATCAGATTATTTTGACCATTCCGAATTCATTGAATTTCACTCAGCGTCTACCAATATGCGTAGCATTTTGATATCAGATTATTCCGAATTCATTAAATCAATATGCGTAGCATTTTGCTGTCACGTCATTCCAACCATTCCAAATTCATGAAATTAGCTCAGCGTCTAGCAATATTCGCAGCATTCTGCTATCACATCAATTTGAATTTATTAAATTGACTCATTGCTAAGCTATATGCGTAGTATTTTGCTATCAGTTCACTCTGACCATTTCGAATTTATTAAATTAACCGAGCGTCTATGGATATGTGTATAATTTTGCTCTCATATCATTCCAACTATTTTGAAGTCATTGATTGAATGTGTGTTATTTGATTTATGTAATGTTATAACGGATCGTGTTCTGTCTGCACAACATTTGTCTGTGAATTCAAATATATTAAATTAAAAAAAATTTTAACTATTCCGACTGTTCCGACGTTCCCCTTTTTAGAAAAAGCGTCATTCCGACAATTCCGACAGTTCCTCATTTTAGTGTCTATTCCGACAATTCGGAATTCATTAAATTATCGGTAGCTATCATTTGTGGTGCGACTATTAGTTTGTAATCTGTGCTCGTGAAAGAGAAAGAAGAAAGAAAAAGATTTTACATTAAAATTTGGCATGTTGTTTCACTTGGCGATACGTGACAAAAACTTAATAGGGGTTGGGAGTAATCTGGCGCGCGACATGACTCCCACAATTCAGTTATCATAGTTTTTGCCCTTGCCGTTGCATCATTAACAAATAGATTTAAACCGGTAAGTTGGTGATGTGATATGTCAGTGTACTTTAATTTTCATCATATTGGTAATCGACCAAATTATTTAAGATTGCTTTCAAAAGGACGGCAAATAATCAGTACAGCTGCTGTTTTATCTGAATCATAGTAGCCAACCGGAAAGGCGAAAATCCCAAAACTGGCTGTTTTTGCATAAAAATTCAAGTTTTTGAAATGTTGTGTCACTTTGTGTCTTTTGGTTTGGCCGCAACTAAAATTTTTCACAATAACGTTCTCCTTGATCTCTAAAAAAGGTTCATCATTTTCCGAGGCACACAAATTTCCAGAAGTTGACGTTCTACATAAATTTCCAAAATTTTTCAGTGCGATCTTTAAAAAATAATAAAAGCTTCGCTTTTTCCTTAAAAAGTCCCAAGATTTTCCCAAAATTCCCAAGATTCGTTTCAAAAATTCCAAGAAGCCTTCAAAATTTCCAAGATTGGCAACGATGATCTCAACTGATAAGCGTTATGACAACCCAGTGGTTTTTTGAAGCGTTCAAGAAAAAAGTATGCTTAAAAAACGCTTAAGTGTATAATCGCATGTTGCATTGCCGATAAAACTCAGATGGTTAGAAAACTGCTTTTATCGGAAACGACTTGTCAATATCTGCCAAAAGAGATTTAACACGTTTCTACGGTTGATAGTTTATGAGATTATTACACAAATAAATCTATTTTTAAGAATGTTTTTTATTATGACGTCACCAATTCCTTTATAGCACTCACACCGGTTGTGCCAAGTGTAATGTTCGTACGACCAGTAGTTTTGGAGAAGTTAAGCTGAAAAAAACCGCAAAAACACTTGTTTCGTCGCTGATGAAACTTGAATCGTTGAATATTTATTTTTATCGGAATAATTTTGTTATTATCTTCCGAAAAAGCTTTCAACCGTGTTTGTAGGATTACTATTTTTAGAAAAAACAAAGAGCGCAAATTTGACAATTAATCGTTAATTATGATGTCATCTGATTTCCCAAAAGAGTAAAGTAGTTTGAAGTTGGTACGTCGGATGCTGGCTTTCGCTAAAGCAAAAAACCGCTTTCCTTATCAAAACATGCGGCTGTCGAAAAAATTATCTTTTATTGTGACGTTACCAAACCTTTTATAACATTCACCCCGGGGTAGTGATCAATTGCACCAAGTTTCATATTTGTAGGTCAAGTAGTTTCGAAAGAGTCAAAACACGCAAACAAAATTGCGTTTTATAATAGGGTATAGAAAAAACACTCGCTGATATTTGCATCCAAAATAGCATGAAAAACAAATCAAAGAACAAATAAAAAAAGATTTACGGTACACAATAGTTAGAAAATGGTAGTCACATCACTTTGTATTTTATAAGCCTTTGTGAGATAATTTTTTGGTACAAGTTCAACTTCATTTTTCCTCTTTGTAATCCACCAGCCACTCTTTCCATATTCCTGTAAGTGTGCAATTTGTATAGCACCGTTTTGGTGATTATTGCTACAGTGGTTTTTTTATTAACGATACTAATTATTAATCAAACGTTTTTCTAAAAAGGGCAAAGCGTGTTGGTTGAAACATTTATCTAACTATAATGCAGTGGATTAATCGAAGAAAACCAACATAACAATTGAAATTGCAAACCCCTTAGTCTACATTGGTCAAAAATCTCTTGGCTTTCGAAGCAAAAGAATACAAACACGTTGATTAATTATGAAGCACTGAAGCAATGATCAATGGATAACTACTTTTCTGAGCATTTGTCACACGACGCGATGGTTAGAGCGTCCGCTTTGCCATCGATTAAATAAAGTTCAATTCCTTCGTAAGCCTTATCAAGAGCTTTTAAAATGGCGATTACAGATCATTTAAACCATTGCTATGTTCAGCTGCATTTACTCGGTCATGTTTTAAACAGTCTTGGCGCTAAAAAGCAATTGCAGTAAAAAACAAAAGTCAAGAACGTTATTCAATAAGTTTGTCATCTACGAAGACCGGTTTGAAGACACTGCCATGTATCAAAAGATTATGGCTTTGACGCCAACATGGTTTCTAGACTAATACACCTTGAAGAAAGACTCTGCTGGACTAGCTCACTGCTTAAATTTTGATGCTTAAGATAGAAGTGATCGCATGGCCTGCCAATTGTAAAGTACGTGGTAAGGTATGATTTCGCAGAGTTTGGGGTAAATCAAACCGCAACAATTTTTCTTTTTCAAGGACAAATCATACAGCTACGAAACATATTTTTCTTTATAAGTACAAATCATACGGCAGCGAAAACATGGTAAAGTGCCGTCTGTAAAATAGCCCTACTTGTAAAATAGCGCTTCGCACAAAATATGTTTGGAAATGTTAGTGATGATTCGGAAGCGGCGAGATTTGGTTTACAGTAAAAGATCTGGTTATTTATGTTTAAGCCTAGGCTTTGTTTGCTGTTAGCCAAATTTCGAATTTCCACCAACGTTTCCGAACTTATTTTGCTCGCAGCACTATTTTACAGACGGCACTTTGCTGTGTTTTCGCTACCGTATAATTTGTCTTTGGAAAGCAAAAAAAGTTTTATTGCTGTATGATTTGTCTATGGAAAGGATACATTATTTCGTTGCTGTATAATTTGTCTTTGGAAAATTAAAAAATTTTCGTTGCTGTATGATTTGTTCTAAACTCTGTGAAATTCTGCTTTACACGTACTTTACTGCTGTCACCCTACATGTATCGGCAATTCCAAAAATTTTCAAGCGAATCTGAGGGAAGCTGTTCTACATGCAAGTGTAACCGACAGAAAACAACACAAAAATGCTAATCGATGTGAGTGGCATGCATAGACTGTTAAGCTGGATCTAGTTCAGGAGTTCTTCAACTTTTTTGATTGCAACCCCCCCCCCCCCCCTTGGCATTAATCAAAGAATGTCAACCCCTCCCTTCTCTAAAAAAGTTCTAAATCAATTGTAAAACGAACAAAGTTTATTTTCAATTTTTTTATTATGCATAGATCAAAAAAATAAGTAGAACTTAATTTATTTTTACAAGAATTAATGCGAAGACTGTGACCACTTTTTCGTAACTTGCTGTTAAATTCTCGACTTAGTTGAAAACAATGCACATCTCATATTGGCTTCACAATCAAGTGTGTTTCAAGCTTTCGTCTTCACACTTACAAGTGCAGAAAAGCCGTTTACATGCATTTGTGTGGCTGAAAATGGTAGTAGAATACGCAAAGCAACATTACCAATATTGCTGTACATACGCACGTATTTAGCTCAGAAATCATTGAGAAGCATTGTTTCAAAGTCATCTTTGGCAACAGAGTTGCATTTTAATTCCAAGAATTCTTCCCTGTATTTTGTTTGGCAGAAGGCCCACCTCTACACGGAAGGGATTTCTTACCAGTTTCTGTTCTGGAAGGCCATTGTTAATCAAATGTGGAAAATACCTCTCGAATTCTTGTTTTAAGGATTGCAGATTGACTTCTGTTTCGGCTTTTAGTTCTGCATCCAGACCAACCTTGTTTTTCTTAAGGTCTACATCTGATTTATAGAAAGACGCAACGTTTTTCCTTTGAACTCTTCAAAACCACAACTCTAATTTTTCTATAAATGCACGTATGAAATTATAGTAATTTATGGGGCTAGTATGGCTGCCTTGCAAATGTCAGTTGAGAAGGTCAAGCGATTCGAAAATTTTGACAAGGTATACCAACGTTAGTTGAAATCCATATACTGTAAATAAATGCAGAAGATTCTGATATCCTTGAGCTTCGAGGAACAGCTCCACTTTCTTCCACAGCTCGTAAGCCCGAGCTAGCATATTGCCTTTTGGTAACCATTTAACAGCAGTGTGAAATAACAGAATCTCATGATCGGTATCTATATTCTTGCAGAGAGTGGTAAAGAGCCTCAATTTGACAGAACTTAATTTGACAAAGTTAACATCACGAACGGCAATTGCCAGTTTGTCATTCATTGTAATAGGTAAAGTCCTTAAGGCAAGAACCCCGCTGTGGATAACGCAGTGAGTTCCTACTGCGTTTGAACTTCTCTGCTTTGTCCTGGCGCAAATCCGTTTTGTCATCCAAGCATTTCAGAAGCACCATCCGTGCAGACACCCACAAAGTTTACCCATTTTATTGAAGTGTGGTCGAAATAAGAAAAAACAGTTTCGAAAACATCTCTTGCTGTGGTAGTCTTTCGTAGGGGATTGTGAAATAGCATTTCTTCTTCAATTGAAGGTGATCCAACAAAGCAAATATAAACCAGCAACTGAGACCTTTGAGCAAGGTCAGTTGTCTAATCGCATTGAATGGCAAACGCACATAATTTGTTTATTTTTTCGGGTACTTGAAATTTGATATTTTCTTCGATTACATTAATGCATGTTTTCACTGTAGAGTAAGAGAGGGAAAGAGAGAGATCTTCGCCATCTCTTTCCTGTTAGTCTTCCCCAAAACAGACTGTCTGCTTTCAGGCATGATTTTATTAATGTTTCTTTAATATTGTGAGGTTTCTTTGCCAGAGCAATTAAGAAAGCAATTTCAAATGATGATTCTACTGCTTCGGCAGATGAATATTTACGAAATGCATGATTATTTACAATTTTCTTTCTTTTAAAAGACTCCTCTTTAGCTTCAAAAAATTCTGAATTCTTGTCTTGTAGATCAGGATGTTTTCCTCGCAAATGGCGCTGTAAGCGACTTGGTCTTAAAGCAACGTTGCTCAAGTTTTCCAGACATTGCACATTTTGAAACAACATGTCCTTCGTCAATAGCTTTGATGAAGCCGAACTTATGATAATCGTTGTCATATTTTCTTTTTTTGAACTCATCTTGTGGCAATCTAAATGGTTAAATCTTAATTTTATGATAAATCTGTTCTAGAGGTATCACGTACACCATTTGCTCACGCTTTTTGCCTCACTTTAGTCAAACCATTAAAACGGCCCATGCGCTTTTCATAATGACGGTTGGTTTCGCATCACTAACTTCTGTCTGGGTTAGATTAATCTCCTGGGTGAACGTTTGCGGATAATGATATTCAAAATGTTCAATGTTTAAAAATAAAAAAGAGTAAGAATAACATTTTATTACCGTTTTCTGAAAAATTTGAAAAACTTGTTAAATTTTTTTGTATTATGAACAAATTTTTGCAAACACGCGTTAACGTATTACCGATATTTTTGTTTATGACTTGCACAAAACAGCACCATTGCAACATTCCACACCCTTCGTGCCCTTTGAAGACTCTCCATGTCCCCCAGTCAAAAAACCGCTGGTCTAGTTGGTATGATAGACTCTGAAAGTTATAATGTACTTAAACAAGCTATTTTTGTGTTGATATGATCATATTTTGTTACAGCAGTAAAAACTTGAGCGTTAATGACGTAGTCTATCTAGGGAAGAACCAATCACTAGCGCAGAAAATGTTAAAAAAGGTCTTGTTTTATTAACAAACAAAAATTTAGGTGGTCTTTTTGGTTGTTATTGAGGCCAAAAGAGAATCTATGGCAAAATGTTTATCTTCCTAAATACGTGAGTGGGTCCGTCCGGTCGTCACTAATCAAAAGTGAGACTTCTTATCAAAAACTTGTGAAGTTGAAAGGTTCGATTTCCTACGTACCAGCCATCAGCAAAAATTAAGACTATCATTTAGGACGACACTTTTTCTTACCGGCCCCGAATAACACGGGCTTTTGTGAGGTGGCTTATTCGGCAAAGAAAATTGTGGTGGAATTGCATTTCAAACTTTTGGCAGTTACTACCTCTAATTTCAAAATTTTTCAGGTCATCTGAAACGTGACCGCTTTTGTTCGCATGAATGCGTCGTCTTTACTTCAAAACTACATCACAACTGTGCTCTACTCATTTTTGATATGATGTGTACGATTTGTCCTCTTCTAAAAGACAACTCGTTACTTTCATCAGCCTTGCAATCCCACATTCCTTGATAGAGATCCTCAATTACAACTGAAAATAGAAGATCGTCAGAAACAGTAACAGATAAATAGTTGTGATCTCATCATCAAGAGATCAGTAATTCGATGTCAGCTTTGGCTTGTTGTAACATCAGCTCATTGAATTACGTCATGCACAGTTATCTGTCAATCTAAACGAGTGTGAGTGGTATGGCTGCTCACTCAACTATTCGTGAAGGTTACTTTTGACTCCCATTAAATACAGACAGCGTTGTTGATAGTGAGACAAGTAGTCAACGATTTATATTCATGACTGGGATTTGGGATTTTACACTATTTTACTCTGGGATTTGGAATTTCACACTTTAAACTGAGATTTTACGCTTTTGGTATTCGCTTTGGATGTTGCGGACTCTAGCGACACCAAACACTACAAAGTGCTTTGGACCAAGATGGTTTTTTGGTGCGTAAAAAAAACTTTTTCAAAACAAGATTTTGGTTTCATTTTTCCTCAATAAACCTTGAAGAAATAACCACTTACTTGTGCTGCCATTAATGCTGCTAGAAATCAAGTTTTAAAGTGGGTCATTCAATCATCATACATGTAAAATAGTGTTGATCTCCAAAAAAGAACAGAAAACAAAAAGCCTTCACCGGTAATTTTAGAAGCTGAAACCCTAATTTTAAACAAGTGGGTAAATTTTTATCCGACATTTTAAAAGAACTCCAACAAAAACTGCCTTTACCTGTAGGTTTATGACAAAGTCTAAACTATTTTCAAAACCCTAGTTTATGACAAAGTTTTCTAATCCAGACCTTTGAAATAGAAGTAATCTTCAAATGAATGAACAAAAATAAAGGTGTCCAACGATTACTTGCTAATAGGGGCCCCTCATAAAATTTTGTCTCAGGCCTTTAAATACTTCAATCCACCATTGGATATGACTAACAATTTTAAATATTGGTATGACTGGACAAGGTGATTGTGCCCACCACTACCAGCTGCAAAGGGGACACTCTAACCACAACACCCTCAAGTCGATTTGAAATGGTCGAAACTCAAGCATACTGTAAAATGTGAAAGTAAGCAAAAGAAAACACAAATTTATACAAGACTCGACTCGTTGCTTAGCCCTTTAAGGATTATAAGATTCTGATTCATAAAATTTTAGACAATTGCTTAATTGTTTGGTAACGACAAAATTACAATGAATCTCAGAAAAATAGCTATTACGTCATAATGACATAACAATTAACAATCATGTAACATATGTGTTACATTATTCCTAAAAGGTATTTCAACCACATCAATTTGTTCTTTCGACAATTTATTCTTCTTGTTTTTCGACAAAAGTTGCTACGGATTTCCCAAAATTACCGGTGCCTTCTCTCCCACCAAAACCAAACAACATGAGAGCTCCGAATTCAGCTCCTTTATCCCAAAACAGCTTTTTTCCACCTAGGCGAGCTTCCACATCAGTAGCGCTTACGCAACCTGCAAAGATCAATAAAGGAATTTCAAGAATAGCATCTCTAAACCAGAAACCAAAATGTCAACTTCAACATGAAGAACCACCGAAGGAAGAATGTTTTACTTTTTGATTTTTGTTCATAGAAAATTCTTTGCAGTTGTTATTTAAACCATTTAACTTCAGATCTGCTCCAGATTTGGTAGTATTGCTGGCAAAAGACAGTTTTACCACAAGCAACAAAACTTTCATTGGCTGCTTTTACAAGGGCATGGCGACCCAAGACCTCAATATTTTTTAAGTTTGTCAAAACCTTTAACTGGCCCACACAGATCTTGCTGTAATAACACACACAAGGCTACTACTTAAAAACTATTTAGTTGTGAAGTAATGGAAATTGCTTTAAGGAGTGCAGGTCAACTCTGTTGTACGCAACTTACATTTTTCGTATTTTCAATGAAGACGGCTGTAGAAAAATAAGGAAAACAAAAAGGTAAATCATTTACCACCAAATTTACTCTGCCTCATCAAAAACCTGGTAAAATATTGGTTTGAAAAACTAGCTTAAAGTTAAAGGTTTGGTGAACGCTCCTTAAACTAATGCTGAACTTTTAAAACTAATTTTGTATTTTTTTCGACATTCTGATAAATATAAATTTTTGTTCCCTTCCAAAAATCAAAATTAGAGCTACGCCCATGTTTTTGGGCATCGAATTTTTCAAGTTTTGTAATACTCGACTTGGAAATGGAGCTCTTTTTCTTCGAAAAAACATTTTTAAGACAGGGGCAACTTTTTCTAATAATTAACGATTGATTGAAGGAGCGTTTCTACGCTATAGCAACGTAGATCTGTTTTGACTCTTCAAAAACATTGGTTTTTAAATAAAAAATGCGATTAATTTTAGAAAAACATTAATTGGATACGTAAGTATTATTGGTAGGATATCTTGAGAACTCCTTCAACAGGTGACTATCTATGGCCAGGAATCCATGGATATTCAAGTTGAGAATACCTGGATTAAACGAAGCAGATTAAGGAAGGTAGTCTGTAATATTTGTGTTTTTTCGAGCAAGTCGAGCGCGATTGGGCATTTTCCAATGATTTTGATTTCGAAAGAGACGAAGAACTATACAAGAACACTAAGATGTTATGCTTAGTAAAAATATTAAAGCCAGTAAATTAGTAAGCAATTTATTTCAAAAAGTTTCACTTCATACTTAAAGCATCATCAATCGCAATCAAATGTTATGTACTAGGCTAAGCTGTAATATTTTTACTCAGTTTGGTTGAAAAAGCTCATTTCATGCTTTTAGTGTCATACTCTTTATGATAATGCACGCAAGGCTGTTAACAAACTCAAACTGCTTGCTCTTCACATTGATAAAAAATAAGAAGGAGTCCTTATCTGAAAGTGAATAATACAGCGCTGCAGTAGGCATCTGACTACTGCCTTTTCAAAAGAGTGCACTCCTAATGGCAACTAGTTACTGTACTTCTGTAACAACAGTTACTCATAAATATTTGCGTTAGTCGTAGAATTCCCAATGTTGTTGGTGGCCTATTATTTCTTTGCGGTTTGTAACGCTTCGTGATCATGCTTTCGGCAAAAACTAGATGACGTCATGTTGATCTTGTTGTTCACCTTTTTCCTTAGTTAGAGTATGCACAGGGAATGAAATTGGTGTCCACAAGACTATCGCAAAACTAATCAAGATCAGGCACGCTAAGAAGATCGAGGCAGTTCATTTCAAATCAGTATGAATATAAATCGTTTACTACTTGTCTCACTATCAACAACGCTGTCTGTATTTAATGGGAGTCAAAAGTAACCTTCACGAATAGTTGAGTGAGCAGCCATACCACTCACACTCGTTTAGATTGACAGATAACTGTGCATGACGTAATTCAATGAGCTGATGTTACAACAAGCCAAAGCTGACATCGAATTACTGATCTCTTGATGATGAGATCACAACTATTTATCTGTTACTGTTTCTGGCGATTTTCTATTTTCAGTTGTAATTGAGGATCTCTATCAAGGAATGTGGGATTGCAAGGCTGATGAAAGCAACGAGTTGTCTTTTAGAAGAGGACAAATCGTACACATCATATCAAAAATGAGTAGAGCACAGTTGTGATGTAGTTTTGAAGTAAAGACGACGCATTCATGCGAACAAAAGCGGTCACGTTTCAGATGATCTGAAAAATTTTGAAATTAGAGGTAGTAACTGCCAAAAGTTTGAAATGCAATTCCACCACAATTTTCTTTGCCGAATAAGCCACCTCACAAAAGCCCGTGTTATTCGGGGCCGGTAAGAAAAAGTGTTAACCTTGTAACGGAAGAATGGCGCCGAATGAGAGAGTCTGAAGAACGGAGAATAGCGGCTGATGCTGAAGAACGAAGGCTAGCAGCTCAGGCTGAAGAGGGGAGAATAGCGGTTGAAGAACAAAGGTTAGGAGCCCAGGCTGAAAAACGGAGAACAGCGCCTGAAGCTGAAGAACGAAGGTTAGTAGTCCAGGCTGAGGAACGGAGAATAGCAGCTGAAGCTGAAGAACGGAGAATGGCGGTTGAGGCTGAAGCTGAAGAGCAAAGGTTAGGAACCCAGGCTGAAGAACGGAGAATAGCGGCTGAAGAAAGGAAGATTGAGCTTGATTATGTCCAATATGATCGGATGAAACTGTCCTAGGGGAGTATGTTGCTTATGGGGTAAGTGCCCGGGGGTAAGTGGTCTGTTATCATAAATATAAACTCGTAAAACAATTCGATAATTTTTGACTACTTGTTGCTCATTTTTAAGCTCCGCATTGTGTTTAACTTAATGTTTACATCGTATAGTTTTCACTACAATGAGCATTCAATCGCTTTACTTTTATTAATTGGTTTGTGGCGTCGTATTTACTTTTAGTTTCGTACTCTGCTGTTGTTATGGTAACTGATCATGATATCGATTGGCTAAGACAGATTTTAAATTTTCCTTTATCCTCATTTGTGTTTACAATCATCCTGTTTTATGATATTATTACATGCACCCGGTTTACTGCTACTAGCAAGATTTCGCTGTACAAAATGCAGAGATATTTCAGCTGCTTCATGCTGGCCATGCAAAGTTATTTGCTTAATTCTTTTTTATGCTGTTACCAAGAACTGTTGATGCTATGTAAATCGTTGAAATATATTTTCCGGTATTGAAAATTTAATGCTGAATGATTGCCTATATTTAATTATCCCGAGGCTATTTACAAAATGCAACCTGCAATGGAACTTGAGGATAAAACAATCAGCCTTGAAAATGAAGTCAAGCGATTGTCTCAGCAAAGTACAGCACCGCAGCAGGAGCACAACCAGGAAAACATGATCGGATTATGGGGGAGAGGGCGGCCAGATATGATTGTTTGTTTGTCATGGTGACGTTATCATATATCGGTATTTTTGGTAAGATCATTTTAATTTTAGTAAGGAAGATAGAAAGCTTCATCAAGTTACACCACTGGTCAAGTAAATGTGTCAGTAGAACATGGTAACTTTTTTAAAACAAAATATAACGCAGTTTATATAGATGACAAACATCCAGGTCGCATTAAAGCGGCTTATGTAGGGACCGAAAATGTGAAGCGGTTGCCAAACAAAATTTGCGAAGCTGCCCCAGCTGCCACGAACACTAATGATGGTATTTTACGACCAACATTGCATTATCGAGAAAGTCACCACTACTATTACTTCGCTCTACTTTGTAAGCCTTTTTGTTTAGTTTTTGCATATGCTAACCCAGTTGCGATGGAACGATAATTTTTTCGTCGCATTCGCTCTACTTTCTTTTGCATCAAGTCAAGTAATTGCATGTGCTAGTGCAACGTAGCCCAACCACCGGCCCGCAGGCTGCATGTGGCCAGTAAACGAATTTCAAAAAAGGTTTTAGAAGTTAATCAGCAAAGCTAGATGTCTCAAACAGAAGGGTTTTTCATTAAAATTCTATCATCGTTTACAAGCACATGCGTATGTGTGAGTACATTTTCTGTTACTAAACAATATAAGTTTAACTACAAAAGTTAAATGCCAGATAAAACACTAAAGAATTGTCTCATCTTCTACCATTAACATTGTTATTGATCTACTAGCAATAATATCAGAAAAACTTCAAATACAAGGAACCCACTAAACCTTTGCAATAAATTTAATTAATTGTTGAAACGTCTTTGCTGTTGTTTCTAATTTAAGAATTTGTGTCAATAGTTAATTCGCCATTTTGGGAAAATTGGTCTGGAAGTTGATAAGCTAGTTTTAAAATGGCCCATTCGTCAAAACTGGTTGGACCACCCTGTGCTAGTGCAAGGTGTAGCGAATGCCGCTTTTAAAAGCTTCGAGAAGTTTATAATGTTCTCATAAAACACTTCTATCAGAGACATAAGAAGTTCCTTAGCTAAAAAAAAGAAAATTTGCAGATATCTCGTACATACTATGTAGTCTTTTCATGGCGTCAATTAGGCAACACAATATTTGGCAACTTTCAAAATTGGAATTCCAAATACTACATAAAATTTAAAAGTCGAAATTTCAGCGTTGACTTTCTGCGCAACGATGAATGATATTTTGTAAAAAATATTTTAGCCATACGAAAATCTTTAAAGAGTGAGAAATTAGGAGTCGCAGCTTACTTCGTGTCGTTTGCGCATGTCACGATCGCAAAAATTTAAAAGGATTTTCCAGTGAATTCAAAACTGCGATCACGAAGTATATACTTCAAGGTTTAGCTTGAGCAAGAATAGTTTAGTCATGCTCAGCACTATTTAATCAAATCATCATCGTTCTAATTGCTATCGCATCCATGCCCATTTTTTAACTTACTGGTAAATGAACTGCAGCCCTGGGAACAAGAGTCTTATTGCACGTTTTGTTTTGTCGCGCTTCACTTTGTTATCAATTTTCTATTTCTACACTCTGACCTAAGCGCACAAAACGCGTGGCTTCAGGCTCTTACTAATTATTTATATAAAAAAAAAGAAGTAACTTTAAATTCTAGTTTGGGTTTTGAATTTTGCTGATTCAATCCTTGGAGGAAAAAAATTTAGTCAATTTTCTCGCGCTGGCCTATTCAAAGTTTTTATTGTTATTGCTGTCAATATACCCATTGAATATTACTGTTTGATTTTAATCGGTTGGATAGAGAACAGTGCGAGAAAGGTCCTGGCCGACAACTGTAGGAAGATTCATCCCCTTCGAGTGGTAAATCCTTACCACTAGTGGTTAGTGCAGATGCGTTTCCTAGCATTGGTTTTGACTCACTCGATGTTACAAGATCTAGAATTAGGTCCAATTATTTGATACAATATTACTGTTTGAAAGATGCGTTTTAGGATGGAACACTGCTGATTGTGTTAGTAGAGTGCATAACTACACGTGCGTAATCATAGTATAGAGAGAAGTGAGAGAGGGATATGAGTTCTATCTTGTCCTGATGACATCACTGTATGTCAGAGCTGTTGCGAGTGGATAGTGTTCGTATAAAGTCGCAACTATATTTCTCACATCATTGTTAGTATTCAGAATATAAGGATTCATAAAAGGTTACAAGTTCTTTTAAAATATCTTCTTGTTTATCAATCAATCTACCTTGAGCATTGCGTAAGGATTTGATTGACTTTTTTCTGCATGCCATTTTTCCAATGGAGAAAATAGTTAGCATTTTTTTCCATAGATTCCATCCAGCGAGCTTTACTTCTTCTAGCAGCGCCTTTAGTTTTGATTTCTATCAGCTTGTTGAGATCATTTTGAGTGTGATTTGTATTATTTAATATGTCTTCTTTTTGCTTTGGATTACAAAATAATAAATTTGATTCCGTGACATCAAGTTTTGATTCTAGTACTGATTGTCCTTGATGGAGGTCTTTTTAGTAAAGAGCAGTACTCAATGGTTTCCCCCCTAATCATACATTTAAGAGTTTTCCCCCGATATGAGGTGAAATATGTTTTTAGGGAGCTCCTCTATCAATCAACCACTACTGTTCTTATCAACAGTGTCATTGTGCGATCAGTGTTTTCAATATGAATACACCAGCAGTTGGCACTGTATAACTTTATCAAATGTAACTTAAAAAGCAATTTAGTTAAACTGTCAATAATCACCCAAGCGGTCAGAATTTAGTTGATAAACCAGTTAAACGCTAATTTTTTAGCATTTTTGTCACTTGATTCACTAGTGGCCAAGCCTCCCTACAGGGACGTAATATAAGGGTATTATAAATTTGGCATTTCTTGCTCCAGATTGCTGTTAATTATTTGTTGCTTTTTCTAAGGCTGTAGGAACACGAAAGCTATTTAAATTACCTATTTTCAGAAATGATGTTTAAATTTTACTGTACGTAATTTGACGAGGTCCATTTGTAAGCCATGTAATCCGCCCGTGGTGCCCGATCTGTGACTCGCAGATCTACCAATGTAAAGTTGTTTTTAACTATCAGCTTTTTTTGAAAAGTCTGGTAATGACTACACCTAAGTAACAAAAATCAGATATTGCATTTTTCAGTAGATACGCTTGGGCATTTGCGTTAACAACTGGTGCAAAGTAATGAATTGCGTAATAAAAATTTTTGGTGCTTTTTTTTGGCAAACTAATTTTAAATTATGGCAATTGTTGCAACTGAGTAAATTTCCGTAAGAAGAGTAATTTTAAAACTTTGAAGCAAAACTAGGAAGATAAAAATATTTCCGTATTTTTGGAAAAACAAAAAAGTCTTTTTAACCCTTTGACAGATACTGGGTAATATATATCCCAGAATTGTTAATTGTTATGCCGTTATGATGTAATAATCACTTTTCTGAAATTATTTTTTCCCATTGTTGCAGCAAGTATTGCCTTTTCGATTCGTCATGAGTTTAAACCCGATTTCCCTTGTTTATCGCATAGCTTATGTTTGCTTTGTTTCGATGTTCCCTTATTTAGCGTTGTTCTCGCTCGCCTCGCCCTCTACGAGCGTATTAATAGACTTTAGATAACGTCATAGCCTTTCGTATTAAGCGTTACCCCCTGATAACCTTTGCCTTTTAATTAATCACTGTTGCCTCCCCAATATAGCTGACCGTTGTTGCCCTCGGAGTCAGTTTAGAATTCGAGTAAATTACTGTTAGACTGTTTTGTGAGCAACTGTTAGTCGAACGCTTACAATCTACTGTTCGATCATTTTTTGGGTCTGATTTCCGGTCAAGCTATAGTAGGTGAGTGCTTCAGCGAATTTACGCTTGTGTAGTTGAGTTATGTGTGCTAATTATTTTACAGAAAACCGTACTGCATCGTATCTTAATCTAAATTCTTCAATCGACTAGCCACTTCGTAATCCCCTCGTTTTAAATTTATTTCAATTATAATCTCGGTGTGGAACCTGTGGTACGCGTGATTCTAGAAGACAGCATTAGGCGGGACATCAGGCCAGAAGTTTCTGTAACAAAGTTTTCTACTTAGGTTTTGTTTCAACTGTTAGAACTGTTTTTGGTGTCTTCATGGAGCCTACGGGTAATGGATTTGATTTTTTGAATAAGAAACTGTCGAGTTTGTACGTGAAAGCTGAAACGCTGATTGAACAAGATGGCGATCCTGAATCGCTGAACGGACTTTTGCGTGAAATTAACGACACTTATTCTTTACTAGAAAAGGCCATCTTAACCCATGAGGTGTCGTCTAAGGGAGAATTCCTCTCAAGTAACCGGAGTCGTCTGCACTCCGAAAAGGCTCGGTTCGATAAGAACACTGCAGAATGGCTTGCGAAGGTAACGCGTTGTGATACCGACGCCCCTGCCGCGACAAGTGTCATGGTATCAACTCTTTGTAGCGCTCGATCGAATGGCTCGAGTAGCACGTCTCGTAGTAGCTTGCTTTTGGCTAGAACCGCTGCAAAGCGAGAGGTCGCGCGCTTACGTATTCGCCATTTACAGGAAGAGCGCGATTTGCAGGAAAAAGAATTAGATATTCAGCAGCAACAAGAAGATGATGAGCGGAAGCTGAAGCAGCAACGAGAAGATGATGAGCGGAAGCTGAAGCAACAACGAGAACGAGAAACTCTTAGATTGGAACACCAGCGAGAAGCACTAACAGCTTTACATTTTTTGCAGGAAGCTGAAATCGAAAGACAAGTTTTCGAGGAAGAACTTGAGCGCGGTGGTTACATCCCTCCCGAAGATTTACCACCAGAAACTTCTAAGGCGGCAGCTCAGGTCACATTTAATGACAAACCGCTCGACTGTAATGTGAATTCACGACCCTCAACCTCACGTTGTCTTACCCGCGTGAATTCCGTTGGTCGATCGACCATCGAGCCTTTGGTTGACGTAGAGCAAACTAAACCAAAGCCTTTGTTTCAGGATTCTACAGCTCAACCTCGTGCATTGACGAGTAAAGCTACAAACATGTGGGCAGAACCATCACTGTCTCCCAAGCCCATATTAGAGCTATTCAAGTTTGATGGCAATCCAACTACATACCTACGATTCATGTCTGTATTCGATTCCACCATAGAGACCGTCGAAAGCGATGACAAGGTAAAGCTTCTTTACCTTATTCAACACTGCACCGGTAAGGCTAAGTCGATGATAGAATATTGTCTGCTGTTATAACCCAGTCATGGTTTTGCCAAAGCCAAACAGATTTTGTACGAAACTTATGGCAAAAGAAATGCAATTGCTAGATGGTACATAACCAATTTACTTGACGGCCCACCTATCAAAAATGACAATTCCAAGGCATTGGTCGATTTGGCGCAGATGCTAGAAGAGTGCAATACCACATTGGAGCACTTAAATTACTTTTCGGACTTGAATTGTTTTCAAAACATAGCGAAAATCGTGCAAAAGCTGCCATTTGCAATGCAGTCGCAATGGCTCCGCTTCGCCTCAAACATTGAACCGGATGGCCATGAACCTAATTTTTCAGATCTAAAAAGATTCATTGTAAACGAAACCGACGTAGCAAAGTCTTCATACGCTAGCGCACTATGTCAAAGGTCAAAACGGAGTTCAATCCCCAAGGTGGTCTCTCACTCTACATTAGTATCAGATCAAAAGAAAGAGGCTAACCTTTAAAAATGCTTGTTTTGCCACTCTACTAAACACGTTCTTTGGAAATGCCCGGATTTCTTGCAAACCACTGTTAAAGAGCGATTGCAGTTTATGCGGCAACGTCGTTTATGCGATAACTGTGGAAAATTAGGTCACATCTCTAAATATTGTCGTTCCAAAGCAGCATGTACCAAGGTCGGCTGCAATCAGAAGCATCATGTGCTTTTACACCGTGATGAACGGTCAAACGCTGACCCTTCAAAAGGTAATAATTCACTAAATGATCATTCTATTGATTCACAGCCTAATGGTGCAAATTTTCTAGGAGCCTCCGTTGTGTCGCCTAGCGGCAAAGTGTTTTTGAACGTTATTCCAGTGTACGTCGAGTCCGGTTCAAAGTCCGTGCTTACGTATGCATTTCTGGACCAAGGCTCTACGACCTCTCTGTGTGCTGACCGACTCTTGGATATTTTGGACGTTACAGGCGAGCAAACAAAATATTCTCTCTCCACAGTTAGTGAGCAATCGGTATCTCGAAATGGCAAAAACGTAAGTTTGACAGTACGCTCGCTGGCGGGAAAGAAATTGTTTTTGCAGAATGTGCTTTCTATTCGCGAGCTTCCGGTTGACCCAAACCCGGCACTTACTACTTCGGAGGTGTCCGCTTGGCCACACCTGCAAGATCTACATCTGCCTGAAGTTGATGGCGAGGTCCTACTGTTAATAGGGGTAGACACGCCCGAGGCCTTTTGGGTGATGGAAGAACGTCGTGGAAATGCTGGAGAACCCTATGCAGTAAAGAGTACTTTGGGGTGGTCTTTAGTGGGGCCTAGGGCTCTAGTAAACAATGTTTCTGAAAGCCTTGGCGAGCCTACAATAAAAATTAACTTTCTAAGCGCATCTAGACAAGATTTGTTGGATTCTCAAAATTCATTTTTTATGGCGTTTAGACCAAGTTCCTACTTGTGATCACAATACCTCTCTGTCTAAGGAAGATAGATATGCTTTACGGCAAATGCAACAAACAAAGACTGTAGTGAAGGGTCACTTCCAATTGGGGCTTCCTTGGAGACCTGGAGCTCCACATCTCCCGGACAACTACGACCAAGCTCGAGTGAGATTGACGCAACTGAAGAAAAGGCTTACAAGAAATCCCGCAATGAAAGAGAGGTATGTAAAAGTTATCAATTCATATCTTTCGCAAGGCCACGCTCAACTTGTTCCATCGGAGCAATCTACTTGCGCAGGTTGGTACTTGCCTCACCACGCAGTTATGCACCCGCACACGGCGAATAAGATTCGTGTGGTTTTCGACTGTGCAGCTAAGTACGGTGGATGCTCTCTTAATGATCAGCTCCTCCGCGGATCAGATTTCTTGAATAGTCTTGTGGGTGTACTAACTAGGTTCCGCGTTGATAAAATTGCAGTAGTAGGCGACATCGAACAGATGTTCCATCAAGTGCTCGTGGACCCTGAGGACCGGCGATATTTACGTTTTTTGTGGTGGCCAGAGGGGGACTTGATCGAGGAATCTCGGGTATACCAAATGAACGTACACCTCTTTGGTGCCGCGTCTTCGCCCAGTTGTGCGCAGTTTAGTTTATTGCAGTCTGCCGAGGAACAGAAGGACGATTTCAACGAGGAGGTAAGATTACTTATCAAAAGAAACTTTTATATGGACAATTGCTTGTTTGCAGCACCTACTGTTGATGAGGCTGCGCGTTTAATTGAACAAGTGCCGACTCTTCTTCGAAATAGAGGATTCAATATTACCAGATGGATTACGAATGACGAATCTTTGCTTCAAATGATACCTGAAGCTAATCGAGCTAAGTTGGTAGACATCAAAGACGGCGACTCAATTTTTTCGTATCAACGAGTTTTAGGAGTATTGTGGGATACTACCGCCGACTGCTTCAGATTTCGCCTCAATTTACGGAAGGTACCATTTACCCGCATAGGTTTGATTTCAGTATTAAGCTCTGTGTTTGATTCTTTGGGATTTGTCGCACCACTAATTCTAACTGCCAGACTACTGTTTCAGGATCTTTGTCGTAGAAAGTACGATTGGGACGACGCACTGTTGGAAGAGGATGTTCGGATTTGGAGGCGGCGGCTGGATGACTTATACAATCTGTCTGCCATTGCTGTACGGCGCTGCATTCTGCCACCTGGCGTAGACTTAGCGACACTCTTAAAATGCCAAATACATTATTTCGTCGACGCGTTTATCAACGCACTGCGACGCTTTATCAGTCGCAGAGGTACAGTCATGGCCAAAAGTGTAGGACCACCTAGTAAAAAAGTGGGTTTTTTAAATTTTTTAACTATGGCTTGATATATTTATTTGCCAGTTTGTTGCAGTCACTTTTATTAGTCAATCAAGATATTACTCAAACATTATTAATAGTTTTTTTGTGTTTTAGAGTTTATTTCAGTAAAATTTTTTGATAATTGTCAAATTGTTATAGAGGTAAAATTGAAGAAAATGGGTAAAAATGTGCCACTTTCGGAAGTTGAGCGGGCTCAAATTGTGGCTCTGCATAAAGAAGGTCATTCAGAACGATTGATTAGTCAAAAAATGAAAAAAAGCAAGACTGCTGTCCACAACGCAATGGCAAAATTTCTGAATACAGGAACTTATACAACAGCTAAAAACTCTGGTAGACCTCGAAAAACCACCCCAAGAGATGACCATGCCATTCGGAGAATAGCGGTTCGTTCTCCAATGAGTTCTGCAAGCAAGATTTGATCATCACTGCTTGCAAAAGATACCGACGTTAGTCGAAGAACCGTAAGTCGGCGTTTGGTTGATGATTTTGACCTAAAAGCTCATAAACCTGCGCATAAACAGAGGCTGACGCAGGCTATGAAAAGCAAGCGTTTGGCGTTTGCCAAGAAACACGTGAAATGGACGATTCAGCAGTGGCAACAAGTGCTGTTTTCCGACGAATCTACCGTGCAGCAGTTCACCAATCGAAAGCGCTACGTCCGGAGACCATCAGGAAAAAGATTCAGTGAAAGATATACCATTCAAACCATGAAACACCCCCCCCAGTGTCATAATTTGGGGGGAAATGTCAATAAATGGAACGGCTGGACTCTTTTTTTTGCCACCTGGAACAACCATGAATGGTCAAAAATACCTAGATTTATTGAAAAACAAGTTGGAATTGCATATGGCTGTTCATAAATGCAGTGTATTTATGCAGGATGGTGCTCCATGCCATCGTGCCAAAATCGTCACCCAATTCTTGAAGGCCCAAAAAATCAACATCTTGGACTGGCCTGGAAACAGCCCAGATCTGAATCCGATTGAGAATCTTTGGACCATTTTGAAAAACAAAGTTTCCGAAAGGCAACCAACTAATGTTAAGATGTTGGAACAAGCCATAAAAGAAGTGTGGGTGCGTGATATATCACCGGCATATTGCCGAAATCTGGTGGAAAGCATGCCAAGACGTTTGGAGGCTGTAATCAAAGCCAAGGGTGGTCCAATAAAATAATGACTTTTTTGAAAACTTTTAATTGAACTATTGATTTGTGCGTCTAGGAATTGTTAATTTACCGTAACCTGCCAATATCTTTCTTTATCAAGCCAATATCTTTCTTTATCAGCGAATGAATAAGTGTTATGGTGTTTTCATCAGAATTTGAAAGGGTGGTCCTCCTTTTTTGGCCACGACTGAAAACCGCATACGTTTTTCACTGACAATGGTACAAATCTAGTCGGAGGCTACCAGGAGCTGCCACGTTCGTTGAGCGAACTCGACCAGTCAGTCATTGAAGAGCGACTAAAACGTCAAGAAATTCGTTGGAAATTTAACCCACCGCACGCGAGCCACATGGGTGGTATATGGGAAAGAGTTATCCGCACCATCAAACGGGTTTTATCTGCTATCTGTGTGCTGACCAAGTTTTAAGTGATGATGTTCTTTTGACTTTATTTGCAGAGGCTGAACACGTAGTTAATTCGAGGCCCCTTACACCGGTGATTATGGATCCTGAAGGTAGCGAACCACTCACACCAAATCACCTCTTGATTCTTCGTTCGGGAGACCATGCAGTCGGGGTCTTTGATCGACGAGACAACTTCGTGCGAAGAAGATGGCGGCAAGTGCAATATCTGTCCGAGCTGTTTTGGAAGCGCTGGAGACGAGAATATTTACAAACTCTTCAATCACGCCAGAAGTGGCATAGGGTCGAGCCGAACTTTGCTGTTGATGACTTAGTCTTGGTATGTGACGAAAGTTACTCGCATGGAAAATGGCCATTGGGCAAGATTATACAAACCTACCCAGACGATCTGGGCCACGTACGACAAGTCCTCGTTTGTACTCAAAACAGGGCTCTGATGCGACCCATAACAAAACTGTGCAAACTTGCAACGAACGTTTCAGCAAGCAAACTGTTTTACATAGTCTCTTTTTCTGCAAAAGAACTGTTCGGTCGATATGAACTGTTAATTGTACGTAGGATTATATTAGTTGTGTATTGTTTCAAACCTTTAGTGTTTAATGTTTCCACGTAGTCATACTTGCTGTATTGTGTGTTTAAATTTTCGTACTTAGTTCGCAAATTGGTGGGGGCTGTGTTGCAGCAAGTATTGCCTTTTCTCGATTCGTCATAAGTTTGAACCCGATTTCCCTTGTTTATCGCATAGCTTATGTTTGCTTTGTTTCGATGTTCCCTTATTTAGCGTTGTTCTCGCTCGCCTCGCCCTCTACGAGCGTATTAATAGACTTTAGATAACGTCATAGCCTTTCGTATTAAGCGTTACCCCCTGATAACCTTTGCCTTTTAATTAATCACTGTTGCCTCCCCAATATAGCTGACCGTTGTTGCCCTCGGAGTCAGTTTTAGAGTTTCAAATGTTATCAATTAGAATCTTATGATTCTTAAAGGATTAAACAATACGTAATTATAGCCTATTGCTGATTTTCTTTTATCTTTTTGAAAAAAACCAAACTTGACTGTTCACAAAATTTTAGAAAATTTGAAATAGGGATGCCCCTACAGCCAACAGGTACTGCAGCTACCTCTCCGGTTGAATTTGATAGTCAAGGTAAGCAGGGCCGTGCACATGAAGATTACGGTTTCAAAAACATTAACAATACTGCAAAATATTTCATGAATCTGAAGGACAAATTGTTGGTGTATTTCCTTCAAAATTGTGTCTATGGAAAGAGGGTCAAAGATCAACAGAAATTTAGAGTTGATAATAATGATGCAGGGCCGTCGAAGCCAGGATCATCAAAAACAAACCAACTGCAATAACTGGGGTTCTTAAAAGTTTTCCTCAATGCCCCCGGAGATATTGAGATTAGCTTTAGAGGATATTAAGGATTTTGATTTACGAATAAGAGATTTAGCGGGCAAAATTAATTTTCTCCTTACAATTTCGTTTGAGTCAATGTTTTAATGATTTTAAACATTACGGATGGTGATAGCTTTAAACCTTGTTGGAATATTTTACTGTAACATTGTCTTGGAAAGCAAATTCTTTGATGATGAATATCCATCATATGAGGAGACGTTGCATCGAGTTCTTTAATGCGCAATAAGTGCGACCAACTGACATCTGCAGGCTTGTGGTGAATATTAATGATGGTGAGGTAATGGATGTCAACACAGTAAGAAGGCTAATTATTTAATGGCGTCAATGATATAACAAGTGCTGCAAGAAATTACAATGAATAATATCTAGTCTAACATTGGAATTTTTACCCGAAACCATGAATTATGTCACGCAACGAACTTTTTAGACATACGACCTTGTTTTACAAACTGCAAAATCAGAACTACAGATTACGGACTTCCATGATAGACATCGTGTTCACAAAGAAGTTTTAAAAAATGCTTTTACAGTCAAATTGTTAATTTCTATGAAGCTTTCTGTTAACATCAGCCTGATAAGACTGCATAGAAACAGTAAGTTGCGTTTACTACTTAAAGACACAACCAACAAACGGTGCTGACGATGTGTTGATCAGCATTGCATTGCAGTTAAGTAACTTGTCAGGAAAGTGTAGAGCTATAGTACACTCACTTATACATATAAATAACAGGAGTGAGATATACCGTATGTGGAAAAATAAGAGGATGACGCCATAACACATCAGTACCGCTGCGTGTTCAAAGCGTGAGTGCGGGTAAACAAAGGTCCGTCGCACGCTTCTCTTCCCTAGGTACATTTTTGAATAAGCGTTTGCCAAAGTAAGATTTGCTTTACTGAAACGAATACAACGCACTTTAACAGATGAATAATATTCAGGGTTACATTAAAGCGACAATCATGTGATACATGGATGATCGCTTAATCGAGAAGTTCGCCACCCGGAACTTCATTTTACAATTTTATTTCTTGCACAGGCTAACCTAGCTAAAACAAAATGAAAGCTTTATTAATTGCATGTGTTCTTGTTTCATTGGCATCAAGTCAAACACCAACAACAAATGATACAATATCTAAAAATGATATCTTACCGACAAAACTTGAGTGAGTAATCCATCTAGGCAATCAAATACTTTGTTGTTACGCTTATTTTGTTGTTTTCATATTATTTGCTAAAGCAACGTCAGTAAGCTTATGTTGTACAGCTAGCATCAGCTAAAGTTACGTGCACATAAATGTAGGCGTAACGCTTTGGATTTAATAGGGACAGGGGTTCGAGAGAAGGAAAACTTGTTTTATCCATTTCGGTCACAAAACCGACTTGGAGACCTTATTTCTTCGGAAAGCAACTGTTGGAAACTGTTTTTTTTTTGTTTTTGCAGTTACAAAACACCTTAGAAACTAATTTTTCAACTTTTTGAAATGCTTAAGAAGGACTGGGAGAGAGACTAACAATATTCTGAAGACCTCTAAGTTGCCAAACTATTACGCCTAGGCAAATAAAAGAAATAGAGTTAAGATAAACAAATCTTTAAGATTATATGCAATGAATTTATTAACAAAAAGTTCTCTAACATAGGCTTGTCAAGTTTTTCGGATTTTTACTGTATATTGTACTTTATGTGAAGGCTTTATTTGAAAAATTTTTGCAGGGAAATGTATGTTGGAGATGTGTTCAGAAAATAATTGCGATTGTGGATACATCTCAAAAAATAAATCAGTAAAATATGATGAGGACAAACTTGCTGCTTGCTTCGACTTTCTGTTTTGTGGAATAATGCATTCCTGCTCCATTCCTTTCCACTCTACATTGAGTTGGTTGTGTAATTACAATCTATACTATAAACAAATATTCAAAATGATGCCTCATGCATCAATATCTATGCGCTATTTTTTCTGGATCACCGCTTTCTTGGTTATTACTGGAAATGCATACGTCATAATTAGCAGCGTTGTTAAAACGAGTTGTTTCAAGCAGGCTTGGCCTTCTGTTTCATTGCAATGTAATCATATTGTAATTCTTAACATTGCTGTCGCTGATTTTATGATGGGAATTTATTTGATAACTATTTCGATATTAAATATCGTTAAATTCGGATCTAGTTACTACAACAGAATGGAATGGATCGGAAGTTTGGGTTGTTCCATTGTTGGAAGTTTAGCATTGATTTCAAGCGAAGCTTCATGTTTTTTGATGGTGATTTTAACAGCATTTAGATTATATCACGTTTACCAACCATTGTCATCCATGACTGCATCTAGTTGGTCTTGGAAAGTTTGTATTTTTATGTCATGGTCTGTGGCAGTGCTTCTTGGTGTATTCCCGATGTTGGAAACTAATTCAGAATATTTTGTTTCTGACTACACAGTGAAGACTTTGTCAGGCAATTTTGAAATTTTGCATAAAGCAGATATTGACCATATTGCATGTTCCCTGGCACGTCTTGATCGTTCAAATTTTAGTAATCATGAATTTATATCAGAATTAGAGTATATAAACAAACATTTTTCACGTAATGCTACCCAAGATCACTTTAATTCTTGCTTGAAATCGTATCCTACTGATCAAGATTTTATAGACCATCAAAACATAATGGAAATGGTGACAAGTTATTATTTTATCGAACCTCCCAAAGGCAAGATCGGATTTTACAGCGCCGTGGACACGTGTCTGCCAAGGTTTTTTAGTGACCCTTCGAATCCTGGTTGGGAATGCAGTATTGCCATTATTACGTTGAATTTGACTTGTTTTATTTTTATTGCTGTTAGTTATATTTTAATTTACATACGTTCGACCAAAAAACGCCCGATAAACGCAGCAAGTACAATAGATCTCCAAAAGCGAGAAGCCAAAATGCAAAAACGAATTGCAAGAATAATCATCACGGATTTTGCATGCTGGGTGCCTATTTGTATCATGGCTTTTGTAACATTTTCAAAGTTGTCTGATTTCAGTGTTTTGTTTAGTGAAATTGCTGCAGGTTTTCTTCTTCCCATTAACAGTGCGTTAAATCCATTTTTGTACTCGGTTAGTTTGAGTAAGTTATCTAAAAGACTTCGTTGTCAACTGCTTAAATCTATAATTACGACTCTTGAATTTATTGAAAACTAACCGAGTTTGCTGGCGTTGTCTGGCTACTCATCATTTGTCATGGGTTACAAAAATATTGGTTTACTTGGATGCACTGGTTTCGTTGCAAAATCATCTGCGAGAGCACAGACCACAATTTATTGTAAATTAGTGCGATGGTTCCTGTATCCCCGATAGTGATTATCCTACCCCTTAATCAATACTGGTGTACCTTACAAACAACCAATCGTTTTGTAAACATTTACTTTGTTTTTCAAGATAAAGTTGAAAGTGGACAACAATATAGTATTGGTTTGGTGATATATAATAGATAATGAATTGGTCCCAATATTAGATATCATTTTGAGATTGTCTTGGCGTACTAGGTAAAACGTCGTATTTTTAAAATTTTGAAAGCATACGATGATTGTTGTTGATTTTATTATTGCAGCAGCGTACACGTCATTGCTGCCTATCAGTGTGCAACTGTGCATATTTAGCTTGCTTGCAGCATTTGTGTTCCGCATGGCTTGGTAATCCTTTCTTGTTCTCCATTTATCTTACGCAAGGGATTAGTTATTGCGTTTGTGTATCTAGAAAATTGTTTCCCTCTCTGAATCCGGAAGGCACAAATTTAAGTCTTATATCCGAGTTCTCAAAATACGGACTCGAATCTTTCAAACTCTGTTCAGAGGATCCAGATATTTGATCTATCATTGCAGTTTTGATGTCCTTGTAAATGCCATGCAGTAATTTTCTTAGATAGTTGCCCGAGAAGACCTTTTACAAGCAGCACCGACTTTATTTAAGAAGTTGTCGAATGTTCCGGCAGCACCTTCAATATGAATTTAATCGCATTACAATATCTTATCTAATTTCGCAAGATATGCCAAATCAAGAATTCAAAGTTTTCAGTAAAGTGGACTAGCCTGATCGCAATATAAAACTGCAGTTTTGAGAAATGCCGAACCAATCAAATTTCTTTACTCAAAAAGACCAAGCAGCAAGAGGAAAATATTCGCCAACTGAGAGCTATTCAATAAAATGATCATTCAAGAAGTAACGATTTCACAGCAGTAACTATTATACTGTGCGACTATGACGAGTTTGATTCCGAGTTCTGACTAAACGCACAAGTCCTAATCCAAATAGCAGGGAAGACTTGAGTCTTCCCAACTCTGTTTACCTGGTCTGGAACGAAAAAAAATAAATCATTCGTTTGAAAGCACTACGTACTTAAAATGTTATCGTTTTCATGATGTCAATGATGCAATGTATTATTTTAGCTGGGCTAACTTTTGACTATGAAATTCAAAAATAATGCAGAAAATTATAGAAGAGAATTTCAACGCTGGAATTTCTATAGAGTATAGACCAATAAATCATGTCGTAAATAGTGATGTGAAAAAACAGTTTTTTTGCCCATGTTTTGTTTAAGGCAGTTTTTTTGTTCTTTTTGTAATTTTTTGTATTTTATGGGTTTTCCAACCCATATATTAAACAGATGTTTGCTTTTTAAAAAGGATTAGGCTACTTGCATCAAATCACCCAACAAGTAATTTGAATACTAAAGTATTAATTGCAAAACTTCAATTTGTTGTTGTTGTTGACCAAAAATATTTTTTCGGCACACATTGAGCTAGTTTGTTTCGGTTACAATAGAGCAAACTGACTTGCAAGTCGGAGAGGGCTTTCTGGCTCGGTCTCAGGTTTAGACTTGAATTTATCAAAAAGTTCAGGCCTGAACTCATCATGGCATTTTGTCGCATATGCATCCTAATTTTACATTCGTTCACAACAATTTTTTTCACGAATTATTTCTGCTGGTGTTCTGCAATAAGAATGCCGCTATGATTTATACTCGTCTCTCTTACATGCGTAGCTTGTTATTTAAAAGAAGAAAACTCAGGTAGAAATAAGTTGTATTTTGCAGACCAACACTAAACCGATACCACAACTGATCTAAATTGTAAGGGTTTGAAACATGCTAACTACAGTGCTAGAAAGCAAAGCTACCAGTACAGCTGCATATAAAATTAATGCGTTGCTTTACATACATGTACAGTGGAAATTTTAGTAATTTATGCTAATTATTATTTATGCTTTATGCTATGCTAGGCTAACTGTTATTCTGAAAATGGTAGAGACAGAGAGAGAAAAAGGGAGAGAAAATTGTTTTGTCTTAACCGTGCGAAACAATTGGCAAAAGCATAGGCCTGACTTCAATTTGTAATGTCTCCTGTAACATTGTATTAGAGTAACTTTGTTAACACTCTAAACCATGTTTGTCAAACTTATTCAGTGCTGTGGGCCACATTTCCATACCTAGATTTGACGCAAGCCAGACTATTTTGTAAAATTTAAATAATAATACAATCGATACCACTACAGCTAAGAATGGTTATTTCAGAGTTTCAAATCCTACTCTTCAATCGATTCGAATCTATAACTACAGTACTTAATATCGGAAACAACATATATCGCTATGAAAACAAAGTTGCAAACATGTGATGCAAAAATTCCATAAATTCTGCCAAGTTAGTATTAGAGCAATTTTGATTGAAAAAGAGTTCAAATTTACACTTCATCTTGTTTAAAACACAGTTTAATATCACCTTGGTAAACAGCGACAATCCTATTGTTTATATAACAGCTGCGATCAACAGCACCCAAACGACACAAACATCGTTGCTGTGAAAAAATAGGTTTAAAGTACATGGGTGCAATGCTCAATGCGTACATGTGTGATCTTTGTGGTTCATTGAACGAGAATATCTAGTTATTCCATTTTGCTCATCAAAACAATATCATGACGCGGGCAACAAAACGGGGTATGGCGGGCCGCATTTGACCGGTGGGCAGCCAATTTGATACCCTTGCTTTAAACTGCATTAATTTGATTTATTGATGGCTACAACAACAAACTGTTTTTTCAGCATTTAATATAATCATGTAAGTCTATTTGCAGCTTGATTTAAAACAAACGTGTTTTTAGGCGATGTATAGTTTTGAAAAGCAACACGTTTTTTCAGAAATAAAAAAGCGCAAAAAACGACTTACTTTCCTAGTCGTGAAGGATTTATTGTATTTTAGCCATTAAAAAATCTGTAATTACTGAAAAACTATATATAAGAAGATATGCTGAGCCATTTCAATTTTAAATTTCCTACAGAAAATCAAACAAGTTCAGAAATTGGTACAAAATAATATAAGGTCAAGTATGTTTCAAATAATGTGCGACACACATACAAAATCGATCGCGGCACACAAGTTAAGAATCACTGATCTAAGTAGTATTTAAATGTTTGTAATTTTCTTAATGATACAATTTAGCCAAATGTCTAAGCTGCTTCGGAGCTAGATATAAGGTTGAGAATGATGTAGATATGAGGTTGAGAATAATGAGATATTGAGAGAGAAACGCAGACTGATAGGAAACGGTTTTCTAGATACACAAACGCAATAACTAATCCCTTGCGTAAGATAAATGGAGAACAAGAAAGGATTACCAAGCCATGCGGAACACAAATGCTGCAAGCAAGCTAAATATGCACAGTTGCACACTGATAGGCAGCAATGACGTGTACGCTGCTGCAATAATAAAATCAACAACAATCATCGTATGCTTTCAAAATTTTAAAAATACGACGTTTTACCTAGTACGCCAAGACAATCTCAAAATGATATCTAATATTGGGACCAATTCATTATCTATTATATATCACCAAACCAATACTATATTGTTGTCCACTTTCAACTTTATCTTGAAAAACAAAGTAAATGTTTACAAAACGATTGGTTGTTTGTAAGGTACACCAGTATTGATTAAGGGGTAGGATAATCACTATCGGGGATACAGGAACCATCGCACTAATTTACAATAAATTGTGGTCTGTGCTCTCGCAGATGATTTTGCAACGAAACCAGTGCATCCAAGTAAACCAATATTTTTGTAACCCATGACAAATGATGAGTAGCCAGACAACGCCAGCAAACTCAGTTAGTTTTCAATAAATTCAAGAGTCGTAATTATAGATTTAAGCAGTTGACAACGAAGTCTTTTAGATAACTTACTCAAACTAACCGAGTACAAAAATGGATTTAACGCACTGTTAATGGGAAGAAGAAAACCTGCAGCAATTTCACTAAACAAAACACTGAAATCAGACAACTTTGAAAATGTTACAAAAGCCATGATACAAATAGGCACCCAGCATGCAAAATCCGTGATGATTATTCTTGCAATTCGTTTTTGCATTTTGGCTTCTCGCTTTTGGAGATCTATTGTACTTGCTGCGTTTATCGGGCGTTTTTTGGTCGAACGTATGTAAATTAAAATATAACTAACAGCAATAAAAATAAAACAAGTCAAATTCAACGTAATAATGGCAATACTGCATTCCCAACCAGGATTCGAAGGGTCACTAAAAAACCTTGGCAGACACGTGTCCACGACGCTGTAAAATCCGATCTTGCCTTTGGGAGGTTCGATAAAATAATAACTTGTCACCATTTCCATTATGTTTTAATGGTCTATAAAATCTTGATCAGTAGGATACGATTTCAAGCAAGAATTAAACTGATCTTGAGTAGCATTACGTGAAAAATGTTTGTTTATATACTCTAATTCTGATATAAATTCATGATTACTAAAATTTGAACGATCAAGACGTGCCAGGGAACATGCAATATGGTCGATATTTGCTTTATGCAAAATTTCAAAATTGCCTGACAAAGTCTTCACTGTGTAGTCAGAAACAAAATATTCTGAATTAGTTTCCAACATCGGGAATACACCAAGAAGCACTGCCACAGACCATGACATAAAAATACAAACTTTCCAAGACCAACTAGATGCAGTCATGGATGACAATGGTTGGTAAACGTGATATAATCTAAATGCTGTTAAAATCACCATCAAAAAACATGAAGCTTCGCTTGAAATCAATGCTAAACTTCCAACAATGGAACAACCCAAACTTCCGATCCATTCCATTCTGTTGTAGTAACTAGATCCGAATTTAACGATATTTAATATCGAAATAGTTATCAAATAAATTCCCATCATAAAATCAGCGACAGCAATGTTAAGAATTACAATATGATTACATTGCAATGAAACAGAAGGCCAAGCCTGCTTGAAACAACTCGTTTTAACAACGCTGCTAATTATGACGTATGCATTTCCAGTAATAACCAAGAAAGCGGTGATCCAGAAAAAATAGCGCATAGATATTGATGCATGAGGCATCATTTTGAATATTTGTTTATAATATAGATTGTAATTACACAACCAACTCAATGTAGAGTGGAAAGGAATGGAGCAGGAATGCATTATTTCACAAAACAGAAAGTCGAAGCAAGCAGCAAGTTTGTCCTCATCATATTTTACTGATTTATTTTTTGAGATGTATCCACAATCGCAATTATTTTCTGAACACATCTCCAACATACATTTCCCTGCAAAAATTTTTCAAATAAAGCCTTCACATAAAGTACAATATACAGTAAAAATCCGAAAAACTTGACAAGCCTATGTTAGAGAACTTTTTGTTAATAAATTCATTGCATATAATCTTAAAGATTTGTTTATCTTAACTCTATTTCTTTTATTTGCCTAGGCGTAATAGTTTGGCAACTTAGAGGTCTTCAGAATATTGTTAGTCTCTCTCCCAGTCCTTCTTAAGCATTTCAAAAAGTTGAAAAATTAGTTTCTAAGGTGTTTTGTAACTGCGAAAACAAAAAAAAACAGTTTCCAACAGTTGCTTTCCGAAGAAATAAGGTCTCCAAGTTGGTTTTGTGACCGAAATGGATAAAACAAGTTTTCCTTCTCTCGAACCCCTGTCCCTATTAAATCCAAAGCGTTACGCCTACATTTATGTGCACGTAACTTTAGCTGATGCTAGCTGTACAACATAAGCTTACTGACGTTGCTTTAGCAAATAATATGAAAACAACAAAATAAGCGTAACAACAAAGTATTTGATTGCCTAGATGGATTACTCACTCAAGTTTTGTCGGTAAGATATCATTTTTAGATATTGTATCATTTGTTGTTGGTGTTTGACTTGATGCCAATGAAACAAGAACACATGCAATTAATAAAGCTTTCATTTTGTTTTAGCTAGGTTAGCCTGTGCAAGAAATAAAATTGTAAAATGAAGTTCCGGGTGGCGAACTTCTCGATTAAGCGATCATCCATGTATCACATGATTGTCGCTTTAATGTAACCCTGAATATTATTCATCTGTTAAAGTGCGTTGTATTCGTTTCAATAAAGCAAATCTTACTGTGGCAAACGCTTATTCAAAAATGTACCTAGGGAAGAGAAGCGTGCGATGGACCTTTGTTTACCCGCACTCACGCTTTGAACACGCAGCGGTACTGATGTGTTATGGCGTCATCCTCTTATTTTTCCACATACGGTATATCTCACTCCTGTTATTTATATGTATAAGTGAGTGTACTATAGCTCTACACTTTCCTGACAAGTTACTTAACTGCAATGCAATGCTGATCAACACATCGTCAGCACCGTTTGTTGGTTGTGTCTTTAAGTAGTAAACGCAACTTACTGTTTCTATGCAGTCTTATCAGGCTGATGTTAACAGAAAGCTTCATAGAAATTAACAATTTGACTGTAAAAGCATTTTTTAAAACTTCTTTGAACATGACGTCTATCATGGAAGTCCGTAATCTGTAGTTCTGATTTTGCAGTTTGTAAAACAAGGTCGTTTGTCTAAAAAGTTCGTTGCGTGACATAATTCATGGTTTCGGGTAAAAATTCCAATGTTAGACTAGATATTATTCATTGTAATTTCTTGCAGCACTTATTATATCATTGACGCCATTAAATAATTAGCCTTCTTACTGTGTTGACATCCATTACCTCACCATCATTAATATTCACCACAAGCCTGCAGATGTCAGTTGGTCGCACTTATTGCGCATTAAAGAACTCGATGCAACGTCTCCTCATATGATGGATATTCATCATCAAAGAATTTGCTTTCCAAGACAATGTTACAGTAAAATATTCCAACAAGGTTTAAAGCTATCACCATCCGTAATGTTTAAAACCATTAAAACATTGACTCAAACGAAATTGTAAGGAGAAAATTAATTTTGCCCGCTAAATCTCTTATTCGTAAATCAAAATCCTTAATATCCTCTAAAGCTAATCTCAATATCTCCGGGGGTATTGAGGAAAACTTTTAAGAACCCCAGTTATTGCAGTTGGTTTGTTTTTGATGATCCTGGCTTCGACGGCCCTGCATCATTATTATCAACTCTAAATTTCTGTTGATCTTTGACCCTCTTTCCATAGACACAATTTTGAAGGAAATACACCAACAATTTGTCCTTCAGATTCATGAAATATTTTGCAGTATTGTTAATGTTTTTGAAACCGTAATCTTCATGTGCACGGCCCTGCTTACCTTGACTATCAAATTCAACCGGAGAGGTAGCTGCAGTACCTGTTGGCTGTAGGGGCATCCCTATTTCAAATTTTCTAAAATTTTGTGAACAGTCAAGTTTGGTTTTTTTCAAAAAGATAAAAGAAAATCAGCAATAGGCTATAATTACGTATTGTTTAATCCTTTAAGAATCATAAGATTCTAATTGATAACATTTGAAACAATTCCATAATTGTTGGTAACAATGGGTGGTACAGAAACTTCTGGCCTAATGTCCCGTCTAATGCTGTCTTCTAGACTCACGCGTACCACAGGTTCCACACCGAGATTATAATTGAAATAAATTTAAAACGAGGGGATTACGAAGTGGCTAGTCGATTGAAGAATTTAGATTAAGATACGATGCAGTACGGTTTTCTGTAAAATAATTAACACACATAACTCAACTACACAAGCGTAAATTCACTGAAGCACTCACCTACTATAGCTTGACCAAAAATTAGACCCAAAAAATGATCGAACAGTAGATTGTAAGCGTTCGACTAACAGTTGCTCACAAAACAGTCTAACAGTAATTTACTCGAATTCTAAACTGACTCCGAGGGCAACAACGGTCAGCTATATTGGGGAGGCAACAGTGATTAATTAAAAGGCAAAGGTTATCAGGGGGTAACGCTTAATACGAAAGGCTATGACGTTATCTAAAGTCTATTAATACGCTCGTAGAGGGCGAGGCGAGCGAGAACAACGCTAAATAAGGGAACATCGAAACAAAGCAAACATAAGCTATGCGATAAACAAGGGAAATCGGGTTTAAACTCATGACGAATCGAAAAGGCAATACTTGCTGCAACAATGGGAAAAAATAATTTCAGAAAAGTGATTATTACATCATAACGGCATAACAATTAACAATTCTGGGATATATATTACCCAGTATCTGTCAAAGGGTTAAAAAGACTTTTTTGTTTTTCCAAAAATACGGAAATATTTTTATCTTCCTAGTTTTGCTCCAAAGTTTTAAAATTACTCTTCTTACGGAAATTTACTCAGTTGCAGCAATTGCCATAATTTAAAATCAGTTTGCCAAAAAAAAGCACCAAAAATTTTTATTACGCAATTCATTACTTTGCACCAGTTGTTAACGCAAATGCCCAAGCGTATCTACTGGGACCTATTTAACTTTTAACTTCCATAAAACTGAAATAATAACTGAAAAATGCAATATCTGATTTTTGTTATTTAGGTGTAGTCATTACCAGACTTTTCAAAAAAAGCTGATAGTTAAAAACAACTTTACATTGGTAGATCTGCGAGTCACAGATCGGGCACCACGGGCGGATTACATGGCTTACAAATGGACCTCGTCAAATTACGTACAGTAAAATCTAAACATCATTTCTGAAAATAGGTAATTTAAATAGCTTTCGTGTTCCTACAGCCTTAGAAAAAGCAACAAATAATTAACAGCAATCTGGAGCAAGAAATGCCAAATTTATAATACCCTTATATTACGTCCCTGTAGGGAGGCTTGGCCACTAGTGAATCAAGTGACAAAAATGCTAAAAAATTAGCGTTTAACTGGTTTATCAACTAAATTCTGACCGCTTGGCTGATTGTTGACAGTTTAACTAAATTGCTTTTTAAGTTACATTTGATAAAGTTATACAGTGCCAACTGCTGGTGTATTCATATTGAAAACACTGATCGCACAATGACACTGTTGATAAGAACAGTAGTGGTTGATTGATAGAGGAGCTCCCTAAAAACATATTTCACCTCATATCGGGGGAAAACTCTTAAATGTATGATTAGGGGGGAAACCATTGAGTACTGCTCTTTACTAAAAAGACCTCCATCAAGGACAATCAGTACTAGAATCAAAACTTGATGTCACGGAATCAAATTTATTATTTTGTAATCCAAAGCAAAAAGAAGACATATTAAATAATACAAATCACACTCAAAATGATCTCAACAAGCTGATAGAAATCAAAACTAAAGGCGCTGCTAGAAGAAGTAAAGCTCGCTGGATGGAATCTATGGAAAAAATGCTAACTATTTTCTCCATTGGAAAAATGGCATGTAGAAAAAAGTCAATCAAATCCTTACGCAATGCTCAAGGTAGATTGATTGATAAACAAGAAGATATTTTAAAAGAACTTGTAACCTTTTATGAATCCTTATATTCTGAATACTAACAATGATGTGAGAAATATAGTTGCGACTTTATACGAACACTATCCACTCGCAACAGCTCTGACATACAGTGATGTCATCAGGACAAGATAGAACTCATATCTCTCTCTCATTTCTCTCTATACTATGATTACGCACGTGTAGTTATGCACTCTACTAACACAATCAGCAGTGTTCCATCCTAAAACGCATCTTTCAAACAGTAATATTGTATCAAATAATTGGACCTAATTCTAGATCTTGTAACATCGAGTGAGTAAAAACCAATGCAAGAAACGCATCTGCACTAACCACTAGTGGTAAGGATTTACCACTCGAAGGGGGTGAATCTTCCTACAATTGTCGGCCAGGACCTTTCTCGCACTGTTCTCTATCCAACCGATTAAAATCAAACAGTAATATTCAATGGGTATATTGACAGCAATAACAATAAAAACTTTGAATAGGCCAGCGCGAGAAAATTGACTAAATTTTTTTCCTCCAAGAATTGAATCAGCAAAATTCAAAACCCAAACTAGAATTTAAAGTTACTTCTTTTTTTTTATATAAATAATTAGTAAGAGCCTGAAGCCACGCGTTTTGTGTGCTTAGGTCAGAGTGTAGAAATAGAAAATTGATAGCAAAGTGAAGCGCGACAAAACAAAACGTGCAATAAGACTCTTGTTCCCAGGGCTGCAGTTCATTTACCAGTAAGTTAAAAAATGGGCATGGATGCGATAGCAATTAGAACAATGATGATTTGATTAAATAGTGCTGAGCATGACTAAAATATTCTTGCTCAAGCTAAACCTTGAAGTATATACTTCGTGATCGCAGTTTTGAATTCACTGGAAAATTCTTTTAAATTTTTGCGAACGTGACATGCGCAAATGACACGAAGTAAGCTGCGACTCCTAATTTCTCACTCTTTAAAGATTTTCGTATGGCTAAAATATTTTTTACAAAATATCATTCATCGTTGCGCAGAAAGTCAACGCTGAAATTTCGACTTTTAAATTTTATGTAGTATTTGGAATTCCAATTTTGAAAGTTGCCAAATATTGTGTTGCCTAATTGACGCCATGAAAAGACTACATAGTATGTACGAGATATCTGCAAATTTTCTTTTTTTAGCTAAGGAACTTCTTATGTCTCTAATAGAAGTGTTTTATGAGAACATTTTAAAACTTCTCGAAGCTTTTAAAAGTGGCATTCGCTACACCTTGCACTAGCACAGGGTGGTCCAACCAGTTTTGACGAATGGGCCATTTTAAAACTAGCTTATCAACTTCCAGACCAATTTTCCCAAAATGGCGAATTAACTATTGACGCAAATTCTTAAATTAGAAACAATAGCAAAGACGTTTCAACAATTAATTAAATTTATTGCAAAGGTTTAGTGGGTTCCTTGTATTTGAAGTTTTTCTGATATTATTGCTAGTAGATCAATAACAATGTTAGTGGTAGAAGATGAGACAATTCTTTAGTGTTTTATCTGGCATTTAACTTTTGTAGTTAAACTTATATTGTTTAGTAACAGAAAATGTACTCACACATACGCATGTGCTTGTAAACGATGATAGAATTTTAATGAAAAACCCTTCTGTTTGAGACATCTAGCTTTGCTGATTAACTTCTAAAACCTTTTTTGAAATTCGTTTACTGGCCACATGCAGCCTGCGGGCCCGTGGTTGGGCTACGTTGCACTAGCACATGCAATTACTTGACTTGATGCAAAAGAAAGTAGAGCGAATGCGACGAAAAAATTATCGTTCCATCGCAACTGGGTTAGCATATGCAAAAACTAAACAAAAAGGCTTACAAAGTAGAGCGAAGTAATAGTAGTGGTGACTTTCTCGATAATGCAATGTTGGTCGTTAAGTACCATCATTAGTGTTCGTGGCAGCTGGGGCAGCTTCGCAAATTTTGTTTGGCAACCGCTTCACATTTTCGGTCCCTACATAAGCCGCTTTAATGCGACCTGGATGTTTGTCATCTATATAAACTGCGTTATATTTTGTTTTAAAAAAGTTACCATGTTCTACTGACACATTTACTTGACCAGTGGTGTAACTTGATGAAGCTTTCTATCTTCCTTACTAAAATTAAAATGATCTTACCAAAAATACCGATATATGATAACGTCACCATGACAAACAAACAATCATATCTGGCCGCCCTCTCCCCCATAATCCGATCATGTTTTCCTGGTTGTGCTCCTGCAGCGATGCTGTACTTTGCTGAGACAATCGCTTGACTTCATTTTCAAGGCTGATTGTTTTATCCTCAAGTTCCATTGCAGGTTGCATTTTGTAAATAGCCTCGGGATAATTAAATATAGGCAATCATTCAGCATTAAATTTTCAATACCGGAAAATATATTTCAACGATTTACATAGCATCAACAGTTCTTGGTAACAGCATAAAAAAGAATTAAGCAAATAACTTTGCATGGCCAGCATGAAGCAGCTGAAATATCTCTGCATTTTGTACAGCGAAATCTTGCTAGTAGCAGTAAACCGGGTGCATGTAATAATATCATAAAACAGAGGATAATTGTAAACACAAATGAGGATAAAGGAAAATTTAAAATCTGTCTTAGCCAATCGATATCATGAACAGTTACCATAACAACAGCAGAGTACGAAACTAAAAGTAAATACGACGCCACAAACCAATTAATAAAAGTAAAGCGATTGAATGCTCATTGTAGTGAAAACTATACAATGTAAACATTAAGTTAAACACAATGCGGAGCTTAAAAATGAGCAACAAGTAGTCAAAAATTATCGAATTGTTTTACGAGTTTATATTTATGATAACAGACCACTTACCCCCCCGGCACTTACCCCATAAGCAACATACTCCCCTAGGACAGTTTCACCCGATCATATTGAACATAATCAAGCTCAATCTTCCTTTCTTCAGCCGCTATTCTCCGTTCCTTTGTTTTGTTTTTTTTGTTTTGTTTTATTTGCCATATTTATCCTCCATTCACGAGAAAGCGAATTGTAACGCTATACAGTTCTTCAGCCTGGGTTCCTAACCTTTGGTTTACAGTTGAGCCTCAACCGCCATTCTCCGTTCTTCAGCTCCAGCTGCTATTCTCCGTTCCTCAGCCTGGACTACTAACCTTCGTTCTTCAGCATCAGCCGCTGTTCTCCGTTTTTCAGCCTGGGCTCCTAACTTTTGTTCTTCAACCGCTATTCTCCGCTCTTCAGCCTGAGCTGCTAACTTTCGTTCTTCAGCATCAGCCGCTATTCTCCGTTCTTCAGACTCTCTCATTCGGCGCCATTCTTCCGTTACAAGGTTAACACTTTTTCTTACCGGCCCCGAATAACACGGAATTTTGTGAGGTGGCTTATTCCGCAAAGAAAATTGTGGTGGAATTGCATTTCAAACTTTTGGCAGTTACTACCTCTAATTTCAAAATTTTTCAGATCATCCGAAACGTGACCGCTTTCGTTCGCATGAATGCGTCGTTTTTACTTTAAAACTACATCACAACTGTGCTCTACTTATTTTTGATATGATGTGTACGATCTGTCCTCTTCTAAAAGACAACTCGTTACTTTCATCAGCCTTGCAATCCCACATTCCTTGATAGAGATCCTCAATTACAACTGAAAATAGAAAATCGCTAGAAACAGTAACAGATAAATAGTTGTGATCTCATCATCAAGAGATCAGTAATTCGATGTCAGCTTTGGCTTGTTGTAACATCAGCTCATTGAATTACGTCATGCACAGTTATCTGTCAATCTAAACGAGTGTGGGTGGTATGGCTGCTCACTCAACTATTCGTGAAGGTTACTTTTGACTCCCATTAAATACAGACAGCCTAGTTGGTAGTGAGACAAGTAGTTTTCAATTTATATTCATGACTGATTTGAAATGAATTGCCTCCTCTTTCTAGCGTGCCTGATCTTGATTAGTTTTGCGATAGTCTTGTGAACAACAATTTTATTCCCTGTGCATACTCTAACTAAGGAAAAAGGTGAACAACAAGATCAACATGACGTCATCTAGTTTTTGCCGAAAGCATGATCACGAAGCGTTACAAACCGCAAAGAAATAATAGGCCACCAACTACATTGGGAATTCTACGACTAACGCAAATTTTTATGAGTAACTGTTGTTACAGAAGTACAGTAACTAGTTGCCATCGGGAGTGCACTCTTTTGAAAAGGCAGTAGTCAGATACCTACCGTAGTGCTATATTATTTACTTTAAGACAACGACTCTTTCTTATTTTTTATCAATGTGAAGGGCAAGCAGTTTGAGTTTGTTAACAGCCTTGCGTGCATTATCATAAAGAGCATGACACCAAAAGCATAAAAATGAGCTTTTTTAACCAAACTGAGTAAAAATATTACAGCTTAGCCTAGTACATAACATTTGATTGCAATTGATGATGCTTTGGGTATAAAGCGAAACGTTTTGAAATAAAATGCTTACTAATTTACTGGCTTTAATATTTTTACTAAGCATAACATCTTAGTGTTCTTGTATAGTTCTTCGTCTCGTTCGAAATCAAAATCATCAGAAAATACACAATCCCGCTCGCCTTGCTGGAAAAAACGCAAATATTACAGACCACTTTCTTTAATCTACTTTTTTTAATCCAGGTATTCTCAAATTGGTTATCCATAGATTCTTGGCCATACACAGTCACCTGTTGAAGGAGTTCTCAAGATATTCTACAAATAATACTCACGTATCCAATTAATATTTTTCTAAAATTAATCGCATTTTTTATTTAAAAACCTCTGTTTTTGAAGAGTCAAAACAGATTTACTTCGCTAAAACTTAGAAACGCTCTTTTAATCAATCGTTAATTATTACAAAAATTGTCCCTATCTTAAAAATGTTTTTTCGAAGAAAATGAGCTTCATTCCCAAGTCGAGTACGGTATTACAAAACTTGAAAAATTCGATGCGCAAAAACATGGGCGCAGCTCTAATTTTGATTTTTGGAAGGGAACAAAAAATTGTAATTATTAGAACGTTGCAAAAAATACAAAATTAGTTTTAAAAGTTAAACATTAGTGTAAGGAGCATTCGCCAAATCTTTAACTTTAAGCAAGTTTTCAAAACAATATTTTTCTAGGTTTTTGATGATGCAGAGTAATCGTGGTCGTGAATGATTTATTATTTTGTTTTCCTTATTTTTCTACAGCTCTCTTCATTGAAAATACGAAAATGTAAGTTGCGTACAACAAAGTTGACTTGCACTCCTTAATGCAATTCTTATTACTTCACAACAAAATAGTTTTAAGTAGTAGCCTTGTGTGTGTTATTACAACAAGATCTGTGTGGGCCAGTTAAAGGTTTTGACAAACTTAAAAAATATTGAGGTCTTGGGTCGCCATGCCCTTGAAAAAGCACCCAATGAAAGTTTTGTTGTTTGTGGTAAAATTGTCTTTTGCCAGCAATACTACCAAATCTGGAGCAGATCTGAAGTTAAATAGTTTTACAAACATTCTTCCTTCGATGGCTCTTCATGTTGAAGTTGGCGTTTTGGTTTCTGGTTTAGTGATACTATTCTTGAAATTCCTTTATTGATCTTTGCAGGTTACGTAGTCGCTACTGGTGTGGAAGCTCGCCTAGAAGAAGGTGGGAAAAAGCCGTTTTGGGATAAAGGAGCTGAATTTTGAGCTTTCGTATTGTTTGGTTTTGGTAGGAGAAAAGGCACTAGTAAGTCGCATAAATCTTTGTTTGGGATGGAAGGCTTGGACACTATGAAAGATAACAACCCAATTTAGCCTAAGCAACGAGCCGAGTCCTGTATAAGTTTGTGGTTTCCTTTGCTTGCTTTCACATTTTACAGTATGCTTGAGTTTCGACCATTTCAAATCGACTTGAGGGTGTTGTGGTTAGAGTGCCTCTTTTTGCAGCTGGCAGTGGTGGATACAATCACCTTGTCCAGTCATATCAAATATTTAAAAATGGTGGTCATATCCGATGGTAAATTGAAGTATGTAGGGTTTTGAGACAAGATTTTATGAGGGGCCCCTTTAGCAAGTAATCAATGGACACCTTCATTTTTGGTCATTTATTTGGAGATTACTTCTATTTCGAAGGTCTGGATTAGAAAACATTGTCATAAACTAGGATTTTGGAAATAGTTTAGACTTTGTCGTAAACCTACAGGTGAAGGCAGTTTTTGTTGGAAATCATCTCTGTTCTGTCGGGTTAAAATTTACCGATTTGTCTAAAATTAGGGTTTCAGCTTCTGAAATTACCGGTGATGAGTTTTTGTTTTCTGTTCTTTTTTGAAGATCAACACTATTTTGCATGAACGATGATTGAATGACCCACTTCAAATCTTGATTTCTAGCAGCATTAATGGCAGCACAAGGAAGAGGTTATTTCTTCAAGATTTATTGAGGAAAAATGAGACCAAAACCTTGTTTTGAAAATGTTTTTTACGCACCAAAAGACCATTTTGGTCAAAAGCACTTTGTAGTGTCTAGTGTCGCTAGAGCCCACAATATCCAAAGCGAATACCAATAGTGTAAAATCCCAGTTTCAAAATACTTTTAGTAGCCATCAAACTCTTAAAGTGCCGCATGTTTTACGTGGAAAAAGGTGTGCAATTGCATACAAACAAATGATTTCTCAAAAAAACTGAATAATTAACCTTGTTTGGTCAGTCAATACTATTAGCACTACAGGCTGTGGCATATAAGCATACGTTTCCTCCCCTGGCTTTCATTGAAAATACCGCCCTGAGTAGACTGCAGCAAATTTTGAAATAGTTTTACGTTCAAGCAGTCCTTTCAATAAAAATAATTACAAACAATGAGCCGCGTCTCAAAAGTTCTGTATTGCTCGAGAAAGAAGCCTCACTGTCTCAGGGTTAAGACTAAATAGAAAAAGCAAAAATGGTGAACAAATGTATTTGGCAAATAAAAGATCAATAGCCGCCTCAAAATTGAACTTTTCGAGCTTTCGCCGAAGCAAAATCAGCAATGATATCTTCAAAATCAAGTTTTTGAACGTAGTCTCTTTGTAAAGACAGAATCGATAGAGCCGATAGCCTATCACCACTCATGATAGAACGCAAATACGACTTTGTCATTTGAGAAACTCCTCTCACAGCTTGCAATTGAAACACCAATGGTAAGGATGAAGTTTTAGACATAATCGTAAATATGGTGTCGAATCAAGTAGGCATGATTTTGCTAACCACTGTAAAACATCAAATGCTATTGAATTACGATCAAACGTGGTTTCATTGCTTTGTACCAGCCGCTTAAATCTGTCAATTTCCACACCCAACTCCGAAACGGCCACCTCATTGTCATAAGTGCTTTTAAAGGCGTTGGTTAAACCTTTGTGACTTTCGCTTTGCAGCATCGCGTGAGAGTTCAAAAATCCAAAAATATCATTCAAATGGTGTATGTTGGTAAACCTAGTTTCAGCTTCAACTTTAAATCTGTCCAAAGCTTGAAATATGCATCGTCGTAATCCTTCAACAGCATTAAGGCCAGCATTTTCTACGTGTTCTCAAGGCATTCTCTTTTTTCTGCGAACTTTCCGATCTTCAACTGTAATCTCAAGCTCTGTGCATTTTTTTGATCGCAACATCCACAGAAACTTTAACCAGATTATCTCGTTCTTCCACTGAAAAGTTAACAAACGCTTTCATCTTGTTAGAGCATTGCGCCAACTGCAGTCCTTTTTGCTGCAAGTAAGTTTAAGTAGTATGAGATTCTCGCAGGATTACTTTCCAAAAACATAAAAATAAAAAGAAAGAAAAATTTCGAATTGCTTCTAGGATTCTATGAGCGTCACCTCGTGTATTAATATTTTCGTTTGGATTACATAGTTCCTCTAAAGCATCCATTATCCGATCAAAACCTGCGTGAAGGGCCTTTACAGCAGCGTGATGAGCGCTTCATCGCGTATCAATCACTCGCTTCAGCGCGATTGGCGCATGCTTTAGGAGGATACCCCGGCTATGAAGAGAGGCAGCAAAAAAAGCATACAATCTCTAAAACAGCAAAAAATCTGTCGCTTAATTGCGACGATCCGACGGCACAAACACCTGCAAGATTCAGTGAGTGATTTCCACACCGTACAAATAGTGCTTTTGGATTTATGTTTTTGATTGTTTCCTGAACTTTAGCATGAATTCCCGATATAGTAGCTGCGTCGTCGCAGCCTTGTCTCTTACACATCATCACATCTGAGTTGTTTAGTTCAAGTTTATCTAGAATATATTGAGAAATTTCAGCTGCCGTTTTTCCGTTCAACGGAAAGAAAGTCAAAAACGATTCCTTCACATGGGCAATACTGTTTTTGATAGTTAGGTATCTGACTATAAGAGTCATTTGATCGGTATGTGATATGTCCGGAGTACTGTCGCACTTAATCGCAAAATATTTAGCTTCGCGCACCTCTTGAAGAATGATATTTTTGACCATTTACTGAGAAGCAAAACAAGCTCGATTAGAATAGTGGGAGAAAGATACAGTGCTGTTCATAATTCAGGAGCCACCCTGCGAAATTTGTCGATATTCTTGTTCCAAGCCATATTTATTCATTTATATAAATTATGTATCTACATGTTATATATTTTCGTGAAGAGTATGTTGCAGGTAATTTAACAACAGCAATAATTTTTTCTGAAATTTTTTTGAAAGTCAAGATGCATCTCATAATGTGACGTCATACCGAAAACTGATT